>NW_019104527.1:690543-707437 GCF_001995035.1 Momordica charantia
CATATTCCACCTAAATGATACATCACTGCTGTTTACTCTACACATCTCAATGAAACATAAATGACATCGCATAAAAACAGCAGAGTTGTTTAGGACATATATGAAATGAAAATTACCTAATTTCATGACAAGAAAATAGCTTGCCAAGTTATTCTAGAACCAATAAATACCCCCAAAGAAAGAAAATATATGTGGCTCATTGGTCTAAAGGGACTAGGTTAAATTGAGAGGGAATGACTTCAAACCCCATGATTGCCACCTACCATAGGGATTAATTTCTATGTGTTTCCCGGTATCAGTCAGGCGGCTGTACCGTGAAATTAGTCAAGATGCACGCAAACTAACCCGAACATTCACGGATATCAAAAGAAAAAAAGAAAAAAAAAACAAAGAAAAGGAAAATAGGTCCAACTTACACGTCAAATTTACAAGGCCAGTGCAAATTAAATCAGGCTTATACCTGTGCAAGGAACCAGGCTTAATTTTATCTTTGTTTATTGTTAATTTACTTTCATTATTTGGTTCCTCGATTACCTTCATTGTATGTGAATAGTAAGTTCTGATTTTTGGAATCAGCAATACAAGGATGTAAATAGTTAGAAACATAACATAAATATCTTTCCTCAACCTATAAAAGTGGCAAAAACATCCTGCCATCAGCCCTAAGCTAACCCTAAAAGCCAGTAACTAATTTCCAGCAGCATAACACACCTACAAAATGTTTTTGCCATCCACCATATCCAATATTAGTAACCTTATACCCACAAAAGAGTCACTAACTCTATACCAGAACCCACAAACTGAATGAATCCAACTAAATGCACTGAATGCATTTTTTTTTTTTTATGAGAAACTGCACTTCCATTGAGAGAAATGAAAAAAGAAGATACACAAAAAAGGCATACAAAAAACAGCCCGACAAAGGAAACCCTTATAAGAACGGGCTCCAATCAAAAAGAATAAGACCTAACGGATAATTACAAAAGGCCTTAGTGGCCGAACCCCATAAGGAAGTATTAAACCTAATGAGGTCCCAAACATAATCCACAGATTTCTCCACACCCGTAAACACCTTATTGTTCCTCTCCAGCCAGATACCCCATAAAGAAGCCAGAAAGCACGCTTGCCAGAGAAAGCGGCCTCTATCACGAGAGGGGGGGAATAATAACACTTCCTCCATCATCGTCCTGCAAACTAAGGAACGAACCCAAGCAATACCAAAATCTCTAAAAAATCGACACCATAACTCCTGCGCAAACTGACAGGACTACAACAAATGGTCAAGATCTTCCGCGGCCTTCCTACACAAAACACACCACTGCGGGCCCAGGCAAAAGGAAGACATCCTTTGAATCCGATCCAAGGTATTGACTTTACCAAGTAAGACTTGCCATCCAAAAAACTTAATCTTCTTTGGAATTTTAATCTTCCAAAGAGACGTAAACCAAGGGGACACCAGGGACGGAGAAGAGGAAGCAGAGCAGCACCAGCAGTAGACCTTCGCAAGGTGGGATAATGAAGACTACATGATGAAGCTGGAAGGGGTGGTTCTAGGGCAAGGTAGAGATAGCTTTTGGTGGAAGACAGACAGCAAGGGTATCTTTTCTGCAAGTTCAGCCTTTTTTCCCCTTACATCCCTCTCTCCTAGACAGAAATTCTGCCACCGCATCTCTCATATGGAACTTTAGGGTCCCAAAAAGGGTAAAGGTGTTCCTTTGGACCCTTTTTTATGGGGCACTAACAAGGCCGATAAAGTGCAGAGAAAGCTTCCCCACTGGGCTCTCTCTTCTTCTGTTTTTGGTATGTGTTGGAAGAATTTTGAAACAGTGGATCATTTATTTTTGCATTGTTCAGTTGCTACCCAAGCTTGGAGTTTTGTGGTCTCTTTTGGATCTCTCCGTTTAAAAAGGTAAAGCTTTTGTCCTTTGGAACTGTGCAGTGAGGGTATTATTTTGGCTCCTATGGAAAGAAAGGAATAGCAGACCTTCTGAAGAGAAATTAGCCTCGGTGGATTCTTTTTGTGTGAATATATAGCATACGGCTTCTTGGTGAGCTTCTATCCACACGAAGGGTTTTTTGTAATTATGGCCTTCTCTTGATCATACAAGATTGGAATGCCATGATTGTATAGTTCTTTGGGGAGAGTTATCTCTACCCTCCACCTTTAGGTTTTGTTTTTCCCCGGGGGTCTTGGTTCTTGAATATATTCCCTTTGTTTCTCAAAATAATAATAATAATAATAAAAGAAAAAAAGAACAACAAAACATTACATGATGATCTTTGCTTTTAGAAACAAAACACTACATGATGATCTTGATTCCCTAATTGTACAAAACCAAAGATCGGCCACCAAGGTATCATTTCACTGCACAGCCAAAGATATGGAAGTCTGCCCACGTTAAGTTATACCAGTATAGGAAATTATGCACAATGCTATGAGCTTAAAAGGAGGACTAGACACACAAGTCAATGCACAATGAGCTACAGGTTCCCAAAGACCCGTAGGCAAATAATGCCCACCTTATACATACAAGACCAAACATAGCTTTGTAGTTGTGGTGGTGAGCCACTCAAGCACTGTCCTACAGAAGTTTAATATAGGCCATGACTATAATAATAAGGTGTTTTATTGATCCCAGCATACACAAGGATGCAAATATTATCCTCCTAAATGTTTATAACCATAAATAAGTAGATTTGATAACCAACCTGATAAAGTGCCGCTGAAGTCAACATGTTAACTACAGCAACAAAGAGATCTTCGTCCCACACAGATTTCTTAAGAAATATGCACTCAATTGACTGCCTCAAATCTGCTATCTAAAGCCAATGAATAAAGAAACATCTAAGTCGGAAATAATTAGTCCAATTAACAGAAATCATCAACGTAGAATTAGATCAAGGAAGAGTATTTATACTTGCTCATCATCAAGATTAAAGCATGCACTAGACAAATGTGGTTGCAAATCTTCTGTGATTAACAATAACATAGATAGTACCCTTGCAGCACCAATTTGTACTCTCTGCAGAGATATCACAACCCAGAAATCTTTGGTACGTGTGAAAATTATGATAAAAATAATAGAAACAGAAATAATAATAATTGTTGTCAGTCATATATTTCCATTAATGAAAGCAAAAGCTGCAAATATGGGGACTAATGGTTTTAAAGAAGTGAAATCAGATCAATTCCGGAAGCTGGAAGCTCCTAGTGCTAAAATTCAAAAGAACTTTATATGAATTGAAATTGAACAGAGGAAACTACCGCATACCAACACATTCCTTTACTATACAAAAATCCACGATCATTGAATTACAGAAAAATTACCCAATATATGTAATTTATTGGGTACTAGAAAGGCAAATTGCTTCAAAGAAGTGAAGCGTGTGCCTCACATATTTTTTTTAACATTTTACTATTTTTTTAATCACTTTTCTATAATTTTCTGTCCATTGGCACTATCCACTCCATTAACGAAGGTTTGCCTCTTAGATCATCTTCCATAGAATTCTTGTATAATGATTTTGAAGATGAGGATGGCACAACCAGTATCAGTAGTTTAGTCTCTTCTCCAAAATCAGACATTCCAATTGAGGACTTTTCTGAGCATTCCTATGCGGACGATTTTCAATCCTTATTTAACGAGCAAAAAGAAGATGAGAAACTCGTTCTCCCACAGCAAACAAACATTCCTTCCTTTTTTTCGAGAAATGGGGATTACCCTTGTCCCAATTGAATCTGTTCTCTGAGTTTTAAGTTGTTCGGAATGTTGGAATGTTCTCAATTATGCCTTCTGCAGATTTTAAAGCTTTGCAAAGTTAGTTCGGTTGGTTGTTTGATGAGGATTTCAAAGTCTTTCTCCAGCGTGTGGTTTGACATTTAGTGGTTTATATATGGAGGCTTTTTGAAGACCGCATTAAGGCATTACATTTGGTGTTTTCTCCTTATTATCATTTCGACTGCGGTCTGTTCTTGTGTCTTAACTTCTACTTGGTTCTTTTTGGAGTTTGGTCTTCGTTCTTGGTGCTAAGGAAGGTTTTTCCCTCATGCGATTGTTGACCCTGGATCTAGTTTGATTTCCCAAGCTCGGCAACATGCAGTTTTTCTGACTTCTGTTTTAGAATGTTTTTATCTCTTTTGAGCTTGTATTGCTCTTGTTGCAATATTTATTCGTTATTTTTCTTTTCTTCTCTCTTTTCTTTTCTTTTTTCACCCCTGGGGGTATGTATCTTGAACGTTTTTCCTTTTCATATATCAATGAAAAGTTGTTTCTAAAATAAATTAAAAATATCCACCAAAAGCTCTCGTTTCTCCGAACATTATCTCACAAATGCTTTGATCCTTTTAAATTTTTATTATCATATCATTCACAATACTATATTTTTTTACCTATACAAAATGTTTTATACTTTTATATTCAGTGCTCTATTGCCCTTACATCCGACGGACACAACACACTCCTTATATTACCAGCCTCCCATTTTACCCACACTGTCTCAAACTATAACAGAAGATGATTGAATAATCCCTTAGCAAAAAAGACAACGGAGAGAGAAGGGAGAGAAAAACTACAGAGAAATTCTCCACTCATTTCTAGAAATGTTGAGAATTACAGGAACAACAATTATTTATCGTAAGATCATTTTTCAAATATGCCACTTCAAAAAGTAGATATCTGCAATAATGTAATTGTAAATATATCCATACCACATTCCGAAAGTAAGATAACAGGGAAATGACAGCTGCTGCTATAGGAATGGGTTTAGTTTTTAGTGACGTCAATGCTTGATGAAAGACAGCAGATGCAGCTGAAGAATCCTGAAACGAACATATCTAAGTCATAAAGCTTCAATCTAACCAACTTCTAATCCAAGCATAATAATTTCATGATGTTCACTTGGCTATCTAGTACTTTAAAAAAAAATGAAAAAAAATAATAAAATCCTTGATATATTCAATTAGCAATGCATAGAAACTAACTGAACGAAGATGGAACCAGTAAAATTAATCCAAAGCTTGTTTAATGTAACCAAGATTCGCAGAAATAATTGCATTAAAAAAAAGTGATGCTATCATGAAATACCTTTGAAAATGCAGAGAGCATGATGAAAAGAATATCCAGGACAGAACAGATGGCATTCTCTAGTCCTTCAATCTCCCTTGGTTCGTAAAGACGGCTAACATATAGTTTCTGATGAATATAACCGCCATGTCATCATCAACAATAGAAAAATCAATATGCTAGAGATATACACAAACTACATTTTAGACAGACCTCTAGAGCATGTCTAGTTGTACAAACAACTCGAAAAAGAGTGGAATGGATGGAAGCATCAGAAAGCAGCATATTATGGACAACTGGGCCCAGTTTTCCAGTATCTGAGCTTAAAAGAATGCATCTCCTCATCACCTCAAGCACCTGCAGAAGATGGATAACGATCCAGAACACGGACAAGAAATTGCACAAATATTTAAGCCAAGCCTTTACCTAGATGGATATGACAAATGCAAGACAGGCGAAACATGATTCCATCGCAAGACACTTCTTTTTTCAAGAAACATAAACTTTTCAGATTTTGAAAAGCTACAACCTGTAAACTGTCTACAATAAACATAATTGAAAAACCAAAAAGACCCTCCCAACTACAAGTTAACATAGATACGGCCTTGAAATTACAAGATACAGCTCTTTTCCTGATAAAAGCATAGAAAGAGCCACCTCAATACTAAAACAGTACAATCAAAATTAAAATAAAATAAATAAAACATTAAGAAAAGTCGGTAGTGAACATGTCAAGTACAAAAGATGCTCATAGCAATCAATTTACAATATATCATTCAATGAAATAGTACAGAAGATACAGAAAAATAATAATAATAATAAGTAACATAACCAATATGCTCAGAATTCAGAAATTAAAAAAAAATTAATTTTAATATCTGTAAAATTTACATTTTTCTAGAAGAATTAATGAAACTGATTGGATCAACTGAAGGTAGAATTGGAATAACCGTATTGACAGTGACTTTTACAAAATTATAAATGAGGCATACCTTTAAAGTTACAATCCAACGAGTATGCTTGACTTTGTACTTCCAGTACTCATGATTAACTAAAATATACTGAAGGCAGAAAGCAATAAGAGCTAGGATAGCATCATTTTCTAATCCAGTCTCCACGAGCTGCATGGTAAAGTCCAATACTGAAAAGTTCAACAGTTCACCATAATAAGAGCATGCTAGATATAGTGTGTATTGAAGCAAGCGAGGACATCATCAGCACAAGGTCACCACTACTAAAACTAATTTTAGTTGCCACTAAAAAGTGGAAGTGGAGCTCTGACAATTATTTATACTATCATTGTTCTATGACAGCCTTGTTTTTTTGCTATTTCGTGGGGTTTATGGCTTGAAAGGAATGGTAGAATTTTTAGAGGGGTGGAGAAGTCCTGGGAAGAGGTGCGGGAGGTTGTGATTTAATGCCTCGATATGAACTTCGGTTACTAAATCGTTTTGTAATTATCAGATAGGTTCTATTATTTTGGATTGGCATCCGTCTGTTCGTGTAGACTCCTTTTGATGGGCTGTTTTTTTTTGTATGCCTTCGTAGTTTCTTTCATGTTTTCAATGAAAGCTTGGTTTTTCATAAAAAATGTTATCATTGTCACCATACCATACAGTTAATGATCTTTGTCTAAAGAAAAATGGATGATAAAATAATAGATGGAAAGATGAACAAGAGGAACAAGGCATTTTGATTGGTTGGAATGTAGTTTCGAAGTAAGATGTTACACATAAGGTTGAGGATACACAATTAGATTTGAGAAAATAAAGTCCAAGGCCCCCTTAGTAAATACTTATGTAAAGAGGGGTAAATAAGGGAATTCACCACCTTCAAGTTAGTTAGTTTTAGTTTATATGCTCCTGGGATCCTGTGGAAAGTTTTTATGCATTGTTTGTTTTGGAAAGACTTGGTAGGGAGAACCAGTCCTCCCTAATTGGCAGGGGAGACCTTTGTAAAGCTCTAGGGCAATTTTGTATTGGGATTCCTTACCTAAGGCTCTTACTGAGTAAATGAATGAAGGCATAGAAATCTATTTATATCTTATAATTTCATTTTACAGAAACCAAAGAATATATTAATAGGAAGACATTCAAAGGAGAAGAGGATGAGGATTCTCTATAATAAGAGTAGATAATATGGGTAAAATAAAGCTAGACTAAAACCCACCAGACATCAAGCCGACTCCCGAGAACTTGGAGGTTAAGATCGAAAAAGCGGACCCGACCCAAGAACCAAATAACAAGGCCAACCAATAAACTGGCCAACTCGGCCAAACCCTGGCCGAGCCAACCACAAAGCAGACCAACCTTTTGTTGGCTGGTCGGCTCGACCAACCAGTCCTCCATCAGTTAGTCGGCCTTGGCCAACCCGACCCAAACTGGCTGTGAACAGCTCAGCCAAAATGGAAAAAACCAATAACCATATAAACCACAAATTATTAAGAGCTACAGCCAAACATACATGATATAGACAATGGGGAGCCAGAATCATTGTGCTCAAAATCAATAAGCAACATCTTTGCGAGCTTTCCAAATTGAAGCCATGATTCACTGAAAAAATAAAAAAATAATAAAAAAATGAAAGAAAGAAAACCATCATTCGTGAACTGAATAAAGTTAGTGAGTTAACTAACAGTGTAGATGAGTGCAGATGAGCAGATATCCATGTACAACAATCACAATTTTGTTTTAAAATAAAGACAATCAAAGAATCTTCCTCATAAAAAGGATACACGCATTATGGATAGGACAATAGGTGTGGCCAAAAAAATTCATAAAGTGTGGAAAAAAAAAATTAACTAGTGTGGCCCGAAAAAATTATTGATGCTCCCCTATTTCTTATTAAAAAAAAATCAAGACAAAAAAAGTAACTAACTGATGTAACTACCAGCCAGTTGGTTTTATTAGTTTATTAGTTAAAGGCTTAAGTTAGTTGATTAGCTGTTAACCATGCCTAATGGCTATTTTTGTTAAATGTCAGTAACGCTCTTCTATAAAAGGGGCAGTTTACTCCCGGATGAGATTTCATCTTCATTAATACAATTCTCTCTCGTTTGGTTTACGCCACTAACTTTAAGTATGACATGCCAATGCACACAAGTATTACAACATTGTGCAAGCTATAATTATCAAGCATCATATCTTCCCTCCATAAGGACTCTAAAAATATGAAAGAGTGAACATAACCACGAAAAGAGAAGCAAAAGAAATTAAAGTAAAAAAAGAGAGAGAGAGAGGATAAAATTTGTAGACGCAGCAGAATTGTTTGTTTATAGGTGTGGGTGGATGTATCAGCGTTTGATATTTTTTCCAAGGAAAGACTACTTGGCGATGCTCTTTTTAAGGTTCTTGCAAGGGGTCAGCAACTTTAAAGGTTGATAAATGATTAGCTTCTGTTTTTGGATTTTTCGTTGTATTTTATGATCCAAAGAAGATGCAGATGGATTTGAAGATATTTTTTCCTTGAGGTCAACTGTTTTGTTTTAATGGTCTGGCTTTGATGAGGAAGTTTGAGGCTTTAGGTGGTTCATACAATGCTGATGTTTGAACGAAAAGAGATAACTTTGTGCTCAAGTAGAAATGATTCAAGCTGAAGACATAGTTTGTCGATTATGTTTCTTGATGGTTTGGGGTGTTTGTTTTGCAATTTCGGATATGGTTATTGTTTGTGTTTTGGGTTTTAGTGGTCTGTATGGGCTTCTGTTTTGGTTTTTGGGCTGGGTTAAGTGGTTTTCTTAGCAAGTTTTTTGTTTATGGGTAGTAGGTTGGACTTCCATAATGTTCCTTTTTCTTCTGGAAGATTGTTTATTCTTTCTAATTTTTCATTGCATCAATTAAAATTTTTAGTTTCCAACCTTTAAAAATTAAAAGATAAAAATAACTACAAGCTGCATTTTCAATAGTTCTTTGGACGGGGATTTTCTCTACCTGGCCCCTAAGTTGTTTGGTGCTTCTTTTGTGACTATTGCATGTCCCATTTCTTATCAAAAAGAAAAAAAGAAAAGAAAAAACATCATATTAGTCGGTAGCTTGCAATTAAATGAGTCAGCCAAAAACTTCAATGAAAAGAGAAGATGGACCGCAACTGCAAAAGAGAAACAGAGCAGTAAAGACGTCCAAAGAAAACCAAACACATATACATATAGCAATAACTTGGTAGAAAATATGGGTAATAGTAAAATGAAAACCACACTCTGCTAGGTAAAAGCATATAAAACGCTAAATTATACAAAATGCACACAAACGATCCAGCTGGTTTCATAGCGATGTTTTAGAAGTTTCAATTTTACTTCAATCTTTTAATTCATTACAAAAAGGTCTTCCGGAGGCAATTTCCATCATAATCGAAACTTTTAAGACATTAGGGACAAAATTGAAACCCGATAAGCTATACAAAACGTCCTTTTTCATAATGTAAGTAGTTGGTTTAGTTTTGCTCCTTAACATTTTGAAAGTTTCAATTTTACCCTCAATCTTTTGTTTACCGTTAGACATTTTTAATGGAGTTTGCTAACTAAGGGTTTATATGACACAAATTAAAATATTTAGGGTAAAAGTAAAACTTTTAAAACGTTGAGAGCAAAATCAAAACCAATCACATATGCTAGAGACATTATGTATAATTTAGTCTAAATTAAAACCAATAAAATGTACATCGTTCCAATTTTTTACCAATTTTAATTTACTTGAAAAAATTCAAGCTGCCGTTGGAATCGTATTATCTGGATTTCAACCAGTAAGAATATGGAATTAGGCAGTTTCAAGTTGTTGAATACGTGCTCCTAAGCAACTGAATAATAAATTTTTTAAAAAAAATAAAATAAACTAAAATATTCAGCGACAGAACTTTCAACGACGAATTTCAGCCTTTTGACAGATTCTTAAACGGTTATTCCTCTTGTATATTTCATCTTATCAATGAAATATGTGTTTTCCATTAAAAATAATAATAATAATAATAAAATAAACAAAAATAAGGAAGAAGAAGGAATGCTTCACCTCAGTCCATCACGTCCAGCAACACTGAAAATATTTGCCTTCAGCGCCACAGGAGTGACTGTAGCAGGGAAACTACAACCAAGATGTATTAAAAAGTGTAGTAATTCAGAAAAATAAAAGTACAATATTATGAAGTGAAGAAGAAATTTTAGAAATTCTAAGATTACCATTTCATTATCTTAGACAAAATATTTAGACCCATGGACATTGCTGCAGCATTACTTGAATTAGGAGATAAGTTTCTGACCAGAATGCAAATAACCTCAACCACCCTGATGAAAAATACCCATTTATATGGATGAATACCAAAAAAATATTACAACTAAAGAAACTTTTAGACCGAATGAAAATAATTTTAAATCACCACATATTCTTTTCCGCTGGATGAGATACGTCAGCTACTTGAGGATTGGAAAAGTGTGTAGCACCCATCAAAGCGAAACAGACAGCCTAACATGACGATTTAACTGTCAGCTGGGAAAGTAACGCAAAGAATGCAAAACAATAACTGAGATCCATTATTTAATTTAAAGAGAGCGAGTGGAGCATATGGAATTTCCTATGGACCTACAGTGTAAATGATGTATGTATCTACATTATAAAATTTTGAAAATAAAAATATATATATTGTACTATCAAGGCAAGACAGGGTGTCTAGTAAAAATTAAGAAAACTCTTACTACTCGCAAATAAGTGTACAATCCTAAAGAAGTAAAAAATAAAGGAAAGTTTTTTAACTCGTTTGACAAAGTAACCCAGAAAGAAACCCAAAATGGACTTCTTGCACACTGGAAACAGAATCTCCACACATCTTTCATTATCTTATCATTCCTTTACGTTTAAATATTCTACTGTATAATAACCAACAACATGCAATTAGAAAGGACTTCCATTCCCATATCATCCTGAAAGATCAAAGAACCAATTTCGCCAATTTAAAATCAATTTTTTTCCAAAAAAAACAAAAAATCAGTGGTGTAAGGTTTAGTTCAAAGCACCAAACATAGCAAGTGTACTGTTGAGAATCCGCTAAAGAACAAAGTAATAATAAGTGATCACATCCTCCCATCCAAGTTACATAAACAGCATGACCACCTCTAAGGTTTTAAGAGTTAGAAAGAACACGGGCTTCCAAATCATTCAAATGACAATCCGTGAGCATAATACCAAAAACCCTTGATGTCTCCCGAGTCCAGCCTTGAGGCAGGCACGGGTGCCCCTAGGTATATGGGAGCAAAGCTCCAATTCCCGGTTCTCAAAAAAAATTTAAGATGAAAAGATTTGATTTTAAAAATCTCAAAAAGAGAAAGAAGACAAGAGGGATGCTTAAAATGTTAAATGAAAACAAAAAAAAAAAGCAATGTAAAAACGGCCACCTTAAGCAAATCACAATCAACATCATTTCACATGAATGAAAAGTACAGTCTGCAGAAGTGAGTCCAGGAATAAAATATGGAAACTTCAAAACATAAATGAATAATCATAAAGAGTTCAAAAGGCTGACTACAATAACCAAGTAACATAAAAAGAGTCGAACACAAAATACCATGTTAAAGGAAACCATCCGACTCAACAAGTCAAGAATAACAACTTGTTCATTGTTATTCAAATAAATTCCTTGGGCCAGACGCATGAGCAATGTGAGCATCCCTGATAGTTTGTACTGCAAAACAATGATGTATTACCCAAAAAGAATATAAATAATATAAATAAATAAAAAGCAGTTAATTTCTCGTTCATTTTCATATCATAAATAAAAAGCTAGTATCTTGTTCAAAAAAAACAGTCATGTAAAATGATAACAGAATTTAACTAATTTAATCGGAAATATAACAATTTTAAGGTAATGATTGAACAAATGGATTCAAGATAAATAAATCATCTTATCCTATACTTCTATTACTTTATATTGAACAGTCCAAGTCAAGAATCCCAATCATCTAAGAAGCACAAACGCAAAAATGGAACACAAATACAATACACCATTTGATGCATCATCATTTTGAAATAGAAAATTGAACAACCCAGAGTAACGATGGGTTGAATCTCAATAGATCATGGCATCAAGGCCATCTATACATTATTCAGCTGTGAAATTTTTGTTGGCAATGAATACCACAAGCACCAAAGCAAAAAAAAGCTGGTACAAATAGAATAATAATACTAATTCATCCGTTTACCTCCCAACGTACAAGAACAGTATTTCCTCCAACCACTTTCAAAACATGTCCACGTGTCTTATAGGGAATCAACAGTCCCTCCATTCCAGGAACAAGTAATGGTTGTTGGGTTTCAACAATCTCAGGGATGTGATCCACCAAGGCACTGTTATTAATCTCAAACAAGGATGATATGCCCACAGACTTATCTAGAAAGTTAAACCTGTTGAAATTAATCAATATATCAGATGGAAGAGAGCTACATGGAACTTGAGTAAGAATAAATCTAAAAAAATTAAGGTGAGGTGACAAAATGTTAGAACTTAGAACATAATAAAGATAATACTAGCAAATGTAGAGAAACCATACTTTCACGGAGTAAATGAAATGAAAGGATGATACAAGCAGGCAATTGACAAAAAAAACAACCTAAAACAAAAAAGCAAAGGCAAACATCAAAAGGGGCTCAAACCGTTGAGGATAATTGTTGGTTTTATGAAATTTTAGTAAACAATTATTGTAATTGCTTTTTCTGGTAGATTATTTGTAATTGGTAGATTATTGTCCTAGTTTCATGTGTCTCACCTTTAAGGTGACCTAGGGTTTTACCTTAGAATAAGAGAAATAATTTTATTTCCTCCTAAAATTGACTATAATAAACCTTTTTTTTTAATAAGAAACAGAGAACTGATATTCAACCACAAAGAACAGCAAAAACAACCAAAAGGCAGAGGGTTGAGAAAACCCTCCCCTAGGAACTATACAATAACGGCTTTCCAATCTCATATAATCATTTGAAGACTATAATTACAAAAATCCTTCTTGTGGATTGTAGCCCACCAAGAAGCCATATGCTGTATATTCACACAAAAAGAATCCACCAAGGACCTCTTATCTTAAAAAAGTCTACGGTTTCTTTTCTTCCAAGGAAGCCAAAGTAAGGCTCTAGCAGCACAATTCCAAAGAATATAAGATTTTCCTTTTAGAGCACATCCCCAAAAACCTTCAGTAACAAAATCATCTATCTTGTTTGGGAGACAAGAAAATATATCAGCAGTGAAGCAATATAAGACCACACTCTGAACGCAATCGGGCAGTGAAGAAAAATATGATCGATCAATTTGGAGTCCTTTAAGCACAAAATGCAGACCGAAGGAGAGAGAGTCCACGTGGAAAGCTTCCGTTGGTTGAAGCTTCTCTGCAGTGTTGATACTTCTATAGAAAACAGACTAAAGAAAAACTTTCACTTGTTTAAGGACCCTGAAATTCCATATCTGATTTGAAGTAGAGGCCGACATTTTTGGTGAAGGGGAAGTCATTGCAAAACAAGCTGAGTTTGTTGAGAAAACAACATTGGAGTCCATCTTCCACCACAGTTTGTCAAGACCCTGCTATAAAACCACACCATCAAGTTTCTCTGTAAACAGAGCCCACCTTTCTAATTCTCTTTCAAAGAGGTTTCTTCTAAAAGCCAGATCCCAAGTCAAGGAGTCAGCCTTCCAACATTCTGCAATTGACCTTCCTTTCATGTTTGACATGCTGTAAAAGTCTGGGAAAAGGCTTGCTAGGGGGGCAGAATCAGCCCAATTGTCTTCCCAAAACCGAACTCTGTTTCCAGAGGAAACCTTGTAAAACACAAGACTAAGAAAAGTTTCCCAAGTGCTTTCTATATCCAACCACAGCCTTCCCGCCGATCAGCCATTATTTAATTTAGTGAACCACCCGAAAGAGTCCTCCCCATAAATTTCTGCAATCACCCTCGTCCACATTCTTTTACCTTCCAAAGCAAACGTCCACAAATTCAAAGATACAAACTCCAAAGGAGTGAGAAAGACATAAAAAAGTAAATACGAGTTACATAGAACCGAATCAAGAGAACTAGAATTACAAAGGAGCTAAAAGCATCCAATTAGAATAAATCGTGCTAGGTGAGTAATTAAGAAAGTGATTGGAAAGAGCAAACCATTGAGAAGCTTTGAATTTAGCAATGTTAAAACATTCCTACGGATGTCTTTTTAGCCCTTCAAAGGTCCTCTAATTGCTCTCAAACCATAACACCATTGAGAAGCTTTGAATTTAGCGATTATTCAAGATTGGAGAGCTGTTCTCTTTTAGTTTGGTTTTTTGGGAAGGGGCCTTCTCGTCCCCTGTCCTTTTGGCTGTTTTGTTTGGTTCATCTATTCAATGAAAGTGTTTCATATCAAAAAAAAAAAAAGGTTAGTCATCATTCTACAGCAAAGGTTCCATTCCTCTCAAACTGAAGATGGCTTTCGTCCAAACAAGGGTGATGCTGGAAATCTTTCCGTGCTGCCAGAAAGCTTTCTGCAAAAGATCTCTCCTTAATAAAAATTTCCCTTCACAAGTGCACCATTTTAATTCTCCCTCAAAGAATCATCTGATCGTAGGGATCTAGCAAAAGGAATTTCTTCCATTCTAAGGAATTAAGAATTTCAGATTCAACATGAGGGCAAAAAAAGAAAATGTAGCAATTATACATGATATTCCACCCAAGGATTAAGAATTCCAGATTGCAGAAGTAAAATAGTTCGGCTGGCGACATCAAGGCCAATAAGGACTAGAGACACTGCTTACACGCATTCTGATGGCCAAGCTCCTTCACAGAGAGATGACAAAAAACGAACAAATTCCACAACTCTGAAAGGGAATTCACCTTCTAGGTCACAAAGAAGACACCGAATAGGACCATCAATGAAACTCTCTTTGTCCCAGAACTGAGTGCACAGTGACTCCTGCAATTTTCACGCGCAACAAAATACAAGCAGAAATTATCAGCAAATGATATTATAAGACCAAGAAGAAGAAAGTACAGAATGATCACAATTGATGATCATTATACATCCAAACCTCCCCACGGTATATATTGCAAAGAATATCCAGAATTGAACGGAAGGTGGTGTCCTCCACCTGCAATGTCAGATAAAGCCGGATAAAAAGAAGGATATAGATGCGACCTAGCATCAAACAGATTTGACTCTAAGCTTATTCAACAGAAGTTGTAACTATTATCAAAAAGTTCAAATACAAAAGCCTACAGGATGGTCACCTACTAAGTAAACTAATTACTAACATAACCAATTAACAACTAAGCCCAAGTAAAAACTAACAACTAAAAAGCTCAAACTAAGAACTACTCTCCCGGCTTGATCTGTGATTCTTGGAACACCTTTATTTATCCCTCTTAGCTTCTTGTTATTGTCTTGTATTTAATTTTAGGTTACGCTCTTACTTGCTGTCTTACTCAAAAAAAAATAAAGAAACTAAGAATTACAAGATTAACTCTATTCCAACGACATCAAGCATCAACTATTCTAAGAAAGCATCGTGTATAAAACATAACATGTACCTGAAGATTAATTTCATAAGATGCAATAAATGCAGAAACAAAGGTTCTCAAGACACTTCGATAGCCAACAATTAGTCCCTGCAAAAAAAAGGGTAAAGAATAAAAAAACATCGATTAACCAACCTTGCAAGGAAAAAAATATGAAGTAAAATGGGTCAGAATCATGCACAAAGCATGAAGTGATAACAAAATTGTCAAACTCATTTATTAATTGGATAAGAATAACAAAAATACTAAGCAAGGACAGCATACTTCCGATTCCTTCAATAGATCACTGTGAAGTATATCCAGAAAATAATTGAATGCTGCTGAATCAAAAGCTTGACGAACATAGCCAACATGATCAATCTCCTAACAACCGATAATATGTTAAAATTGAAGTAATGTGTAATATCCATAAACTCTATAGTAAACCAGCATTTTAAACAGATTCACATACCGGTAGAACATTGTGTTCCTCTTTTCCAGGAAGTGACGATATTAGACACAAAAAGACTGCCCATGTTAGTAACAGAGGACCAGCTTCCTTTATTTCAAAACCATTTAAACTAGAGACTATTGTATCCATCTCTTGAAAATCAGATGAGGAAAAAACCGAAGCACCCTGCCTGCGGAAGGGAAGAGTACTTTACATAAAATGGGAGATAAATAGATGGAGAGCAAGACATGGCCAACAAGGATAAACAGCTAAAAAACCAAACAAATAAGCCACTGACACAAGTCATAGCCCCTAATCCTTCTGAATTGGAAAACAATACAATCCTTTTCTTCTAGGAAACATTTTCTTATAGAAAGGGAAATGTACATGGCAAAGCCATCTAAAGTCAAAAAAAAAAAATCAATTTCTCTCTCACCACATCTCCATATAAATGCCATGCTAGCATTAAGCCACAAAGTCTTACCTCTTTTTTTCCATTTTTTTCTTATGAATGCCCACAAAAATAAAATATAAATAACTCTTACACTCCTCTAGGGGAAGTTTAAAAACGCAAAATACATTTAACAAATTCCTTTAGGCAAAGGGGGAACCAAAGAAAAATATGGTCTGCCATTTGGCCCCAACTCTTGTAATGAGACACACTAGTTGGGGCAGGCTGCAGTTAGGATCTCATCTGAAGCTTATCTCGATTATTCAAACCTGTTAAAATAAGGGATTACAAGAATATTTTAATGGTATTCAGATAATGGTAATTCCCCGTGGTTCTACAAATTTGAGGCTGAGGTTAACAGATCCCTCACGAAGATCTTAGAAAAGATACACAGAAGCCAAGGAACCCGAGTCATCACATCCTAAAATCTTGACCATCT
>NW_019104527.1:707622-719649 GCF_001995035.1 Momordica charantia
TGCTTTATATTCACACCATCAATAATAGCAAAGAGTTCCACCATAATCATAGGAGAAATTCACCCTTTCCTCTTTTAATCATTTTTATTCCTACTTCAATTGACAATCTGACAAAAGGAGTTCAATCTCCAACAATCTCTATTCTAGAAACCCCTACCAAATCCCAACATTCTTTAATAAGGTAACCCCTATTCTTGTATCTAGATAAATATATATCTAAAGAGTTTTTTTTATAAGATATATCTAAAGAGTTAAGCTTTTAACTTATAGTTTGATATTAAACTAACGTTTTGGTACTTGCATCTTCCTAGCAAAAAACAAATTTGAATAATTTGGTCATTTTAATACCAAAAACCCTTGATGATTTTTTTTTTAATGAGAAACAAATATTTCATTGATGGTATGAAATATACAAAAGGCCATAAAGGCAATTACAAGAGAGCTTTCCAACTTGTAATAAGATCATTTAGAGAGTAGCTATTAAAGGGGGTAGAAACATTTACACCAACCAAGAGCTAGGAAAATAACTCTATCAAAAAAGATGTCAAAAGGAAGGGCTTTGTCATTAAAAATTCTATTGTTCCTCTCAGCCATAAGCTCCAGTGAAAGGCCTGAACAAACTGTAACCAAAGAGATGCTCTTTCCTTCTTGAAAGGATGTCCCGCCAATAGTTGGTCAAGAAAGATTGATGGCTTGTTGTGAAGAGTTGTCTCCCATCCGAAATCAGTTAGGAGATGGTTCCAAAAATGAGAAGCAAAAGTGCAATGGATAAAAAGATGACTCTGTGTGTCATAAGCCCCATAACAAAAATGACAGCAATTTGGAGAGAGAGTATGTGTGGGTGTTTTCTTTGTATCCTATCAATGGGTATTTAACGCCCCATGACAAAGCTCCCGGCATAAGAACTTTACTTTTCTGGGGTATTTTCCATGCCAAATGAGAGGAAAGAGTGTGGAGGCCGCTTGGGAAGCATTAGTAGTGAGAACATTGTAAGCTGATTTTGTGGAGAAGGATCTCGTTGCTGCAAGGGGCCAAATCCATCTGTCTTCTAGGGAGGTGGGTGTGTTGTCATTTAGGAGGAGGAATAGGCGCATCCAATCCATGATCACTTCTTCCTTTAGGGACCTACGAAAGCTATAATCCCAGGAGGATGTCGTTTTCAACCATAGATCTGTAACAGCTACCCCTTTGTTGGTCGAGATGGTAAACAGATGTGGGAAGAGGCTGTCCAAGGTTCCATGGGTGAGTCATCTATCCCTCCAGAAGCTGATTTGACTGTTCTCTCCAACTCTGCAAATTGCATACTTCTTGACAAAGCTGGTTTGTTGATAGATTCGAGTCCATGGTCCTTTGTAGACACTTGATCGATTTTTTGGCCAAGAATCCGAGAGGGATCCTGTGTATTTTGTCGAGATGAGCTTCCTCCACAGTTGGTTTGGCTCGGTGATGTATCTCCAAATCCACTTGGATAGTAAGGCTTGGTTTATGTGCTTTATGTTTCCAACTTCGAGACCTCCTTCACAAATTGGAAGCTGGGTGCAAGTCCAATTTATGAGATGAGTCTTCCCATTTTTCTTCTGTCCTTCCCAAAGAAAATCTCTAAAAATTTTGCCAATAAGATCAGGCGCTTTAATGGATATTTTGAACATGAAGAGATAGTAGATAGGTAAGTTTGTGAGGACCTGGTGAGTCTCCCTCCTTTAGAGATGAAAAGGTTGTTCCATTTGCTAAGCCGGTTTTGGATCCTTTCAATAATCGGCAGCCAAAAATCCTCCCTTCTAGGGTTACCATTTAAAGGAAGACCCAAATAGGTGCTTGGCCAACTCCCTGATGTACAGCCCCAATCCTTTGCAATCTGATCAGTGATATGTATGCTAGTAGATATACCATACACGCTGGATTTTTTCTAATTTATGTTAAGACCCAAGGCCATCTCAAAGAACTTGATGACTTTGTGGAGATTCTTGATGGAGATAGTGTCCTTTTTAGAAAAAAATGAGAGTGTCATCTGCAAAAACTAAAAGAAGATGGTTAATATTAACCAAGCCTCTAGAAAAATAACCTGTAATAAGACCTTTGAGTTCTCCATGTAGAAGCAATCGGCTTAGCACATCCGTGACCATTATGAAGAGGAAGGGGGACAGCGGATCCCCTTGTCTCAAACCTCTCATTGTGGTAAATTTGCCCCTAGGCTTTCCATTGATGATAATGGAGAAGCTAGTAGTGGAAATGCAAGCTCGTATCCATTTTCTCCATGTCACCCCAACACCTTTGCGGTACATAACCATATCCAAGAAGTCTCAATCAATCATATCAAAAGCCTTCTCAAGGTCAAGTTGAAAAATAAACCCTTCTTCTTTTCTAGCATACCATTCATCAATAATTTCATTTGCCATAAGAGAGAAATCAAGGATTTGCCTACCCTCTACAAAAGCATATTGGTGGTCCGTGATGGTGTGTGGTAGTACCTTTTTAAGCCTTTCAGAGAGAACGCGAGCTAGAATTTTGTAGGCACAAGGAATGAGGCTAATGGGTCTGTAATCGTGAACTATTTTTGCATCTCCCCGTTTGGGGATGAGGCCAATATAGGTCTCGTTGAGGGTTGCGTTGATGATTCCATTTTAGAAAAAATCAAGGAACATTGCCATGATTTCGGTTTTGATAATGTTCCATGATTTTTTGAAAAATTCTGCAGTGAATCCATCTAGCCCCAGTGCTTTGTCGCTGCCAAGACAGGAGACTGCTCGATGGACTTCTTCTTCTGTGAAAGGAAGCTCCAGCGTTGTTGAACTAAGGTCTGAGATGGATCCCATGGGAGGTTGATGGGGCAGCATCGATGTCCAACTTTCCTAGTGTAGAGGGTCTTGTAGAAGTCAAGAAAACCCTTGACGATTATTAACACTCATTAGATTTGCTTAGAGTTCTCATGGCCCTAGATGGAAGGTTTTTCGAAGAGCCCCTGAGATATTCAAGAGTTGATATTTTGAACTTCGTTTGAGCTTGTTCTAGCGATTTTTGTTTGGTGCAATGCGCCTCAAGCTTCGTTTGGTCCTGGTATATGAGAGGCTTGGCCTTTGTTGTTTATTGTTTCAGATGGCTTGAAGGTGGAGCCTTTAGCCAACTTTTTTCATTTTTCAAAGATTCTTGGTCGTTACTTGCGGTTGAGTTCACTTCAACTTCTCAATCTGCAACTTGGTGTTTGTTTCGGATTTTTTCAACCAGGCTTCTTCTTCTTTTTGAAGCCTCTGTTTCAGTTTCTTTGTTATTCCTTTGGCTTTTATCTTTTCGGTGTTGTTCAATAGTTTGCAATTGGTGGTCTTTGTCCTTGGTTCTGTGTTACTTGGTGGTTACTTTTCCTTTTCTCTTCACTTCCTTTGGGAAGTTTCCATCCTTGAACATTTTTCTTCCTTTTCATATATTTAATGAAAGTTTGTTTCCTGTCCAAAAAATAAAAATAAAATACCAAAAAACCTTGATGTCTCCCGAATACGAGTCTTGGGGGCCGGGGATGCCCCTTGGTATAGGGGAGCAAAGCTCTGACTTGTAGTTATTGAGGCATCATAAACATCACCATATGTTGATTGAAAGAATATATGATGAATCTAAAAGGGATATTGATCTTGTGTTTGAGGATGCTTTTTAACATCAGAAGACATAGCCAAAGCTGCTAAAGTAGAACACCCTACCTATCAATCCAAAGCAAGGACTTCAAATACAACTAGAGTTTCATGTTCATCTACCTATCAATCCAAAGCAAGGACTTCAAATACAACTACAGTTTCATATTCATCTGCACCGATAGATGTAGAGATAAGTGAAAATGAGACTGAAAAGGAAGATATAAGATGTATAAGTTCAATGACAAAGAAAATGAGATTAATAACCTATTTAGTAATGGTCTTTAAGCTATCAGATTATATAAATTGTTTCCATGATTTTGTACACTTTGTTCATAGAAGACTCAAAATATTTTCTCCGTTTTTTTGTATGTTATATACCATGTCTGTTTTGCCTCATTCTTCACAAGTTCACACTAATATTTATTATTTTTTGAACAGGATACGAACTTTTCATTGAATATATAAAAAGGAACAAAAATTATTCAAAGATACAAACTCCCAAAGGAGTGAGAGAAAAAAAAAAGAGGCAAAATTCCCTAAAAAGATCACACTAATATTTATTATTTTTTTCCGAAAGGCAACCAACAAAACAGCCACGTGCAATCATCGTCAAAGCAGCCCACCTCGAGTTCGACTCGACAGCCCGCGAGCGTCACCCCCGCTCGATGGAAGGGCTCCGGTCTCCGTCCGATCCGGCTGGAAGCCGTTTGGGCATGGGTGGCATCGCACACTATTATTTATTATTATACATATAAATAAATATTGTGTGCATCGCAAAAAGATCTTCACTTTTCTTTGTGCCACACACTTGAGCACCAGAAGGTTGTTTTCTCAAGCACCAGAAGGTTGTGCAAGATGCCACAAGGAGGTATAATAAACACAGTTTATTCATCAATGGGAAGAATTTTGCTTTAATACCAATGGATGAAATCTCTTTAAAGAAAAAGCTTTCCAGTGAGACAATAGCAAGATTTAGAAACACAATCACAAACAAGTAATAGCTTGCTAATCTCTAGCAACAACCAGTAACTGTAACTAAAGGTGTTGAGAATTAAAAAAAATACACTAATAGAACCCGAACACTAACAATATATTGGTAAATAAAAGATAGAATAACTACAATATCTCCCAAGTAATTCGAGGTACTTGGAGTCTTGGACCCTCCCCTCTCTTGAGTATTCTTACTCAAGCCTAAAGCATACTGACCAACTGCCTACCTTCATCATTTTCCCCTCACCCTATTTATAACCAAACTCCCTAACTCAATTACTAATATACACTTAATAACCTAAATATATCCTCAACCTATCCTAATAGCAATCCTATCACACACGTCTCAAGAAGTGTCCTACTAGCTAACCTTAAATCATGCCCCCACATATATATATATATAACAAGATACAAATTTTTCATTGATAATATGAAAAGGAAGAAAAATGTTCAAGAATACGAACTCTCGATTGGAGCGAAAAAATACGAAAAACAACTAACAAAGAACAAAGCTCTAGAAAATACACGAGAATAGAACAAATAACCAGAACCACATCCTTCATCCTTCATACACCCACATATATTAAAATAGCAATTCATCTCCACGAGTATTGTTGGCTCCTACTTGTGAAAATTAACACAAGCCAAAAGTTCTAGATAAATGGATGAGTACTTAACACGTCAAAGGAAACTGGAATGATTCAATTATTTTTACACCTTTGACACATCACTTTTACACTTTTCACATTTCAATGGTGATGGAAGTTACATGGTTCACGAAAGAAAGGTAAGACATCCTTATTAATTGCCCACCTAATAATTCTCAAATATATAAACTTTAATAAACAAGATGAAAACCTGAAAGTTGTTTGATCGTGAACCATCTGGAGAAGACTTTCTATGTCCAATGTTTCCATAAGGATAAGTAATAGTCTAACTTTAACTTGACAAGAAGAATGTATTGCCGCAGTTGATATTGCAAGCATTTCAATGTTATAAGATCCAGATATGATTCCCTGGGCCACTTTCATCTTTAGCACATACAGAATAGAAGAATACTTGTATAATTATAACAAAGGGGAAAGATACAGCAATAGAAGAAAAATAATGTACCTTATAAAGCAGACACAATTCTCTCCATCGCTCACCATTACATCTAACAAATGACTCATAATATGTAATAAAAAGAATGTCCAAAATAAGATTATCTTCTGTCAAGGTCTCTTCAGCCCATAATGTGAAAAGGTCAACATCCTACATAGCATTTTCAATTGTCAATATCAATATAAAATATTAATCATAGACAATGGAAAATAATTAGACCATTATTCTTTTCCTCATTTAAGTGGGGAAATATTTTGGAGGCAAAAGTAAATATCTAAATGACATTCAGGGCAACAATTAGAAACAATACGTTAAATCACCAATCAATCTAAAAGTGTTTAAACTAATGAATTACCGTACATTTAATCTTTTCATTATATTTGGGAGTTTGTATCTTAGAGCATTGTATTTTCTTCTCATTGAAATAATGATAATGAGAAGTTTGTATCTTGTTCTAAAAAAAAGTAGAAACCTTTAACACCCTTCTCACTTGCAGACTTGAAAATTTGCACGTGGTAATCAATATTAATTGGGAAGGAAATGACATTATTGGGTTTGAACACAGGACTTCCTGCTCTAATACATCATTAAATCACCAATCAATCCAGAAGTTTAAGCTGATGGGTTATAGTAAATTTAATCTTTTATAGATATCTTTAACCATGACAAACAAAGAAACCAAAAAAAGAAACCACCTAAAGGCTTTAGGGAGGAGGAATCCTTAAGCCTAATAAAAGGAATAAAACAAAAGGGATCCACTCTAAGTTGATAATAAAAGGAGTTCTACAAAAATACTTGTGAATAGCACTCCAATTGCTCCTGATAACCTAATTATTCAAAATTATAAAATACCTCGTACAAAAACTCAAATTTCTTTTTTTACATTAGTCAAAAAGGACTATTGCAATTTAATGTGTCACATGCTTTCATGCAAAAAAAATATGGTGACAAAGGAATTAACTTGTTGAAGTGGCTCAATCAGCATGTCTACGTAAATCAAGCTCCAAATTTAACAACATTAAAGGAAAAAGGTTGAATGCATCATCCATTCTAATCATACCATCTGATCAGGGTGAGCGGAGGACATAAGACTTTGCAGGACCGATATAAGTTTGCTTTCCAATCCATCGTTAACCAATCTTAGTGCCTTGTCACAAATATAACCTTTCTTGGATCCATTTCCAACATATACTACATTGAGAGCATCAATTGGAAGTGAGCAAGAAGAAAACAATTAAGAATTAAGTATAAATCAACTGAAAATTAACATTTATAACATAAGCAGTCCTAAATTACAAAACTCCATATCTCACAAAACTAGTTAAGAGAGGTAACAGGAGGAAACAACTCATAATCCGAAACAGTAATCACTTATTAAAATGAACTTACAAGCATGCAAGAGTATGCGCCTTGTACATTTCAGCAAGCACTGCCGTTCAATATAATATTCAAGTAGAACCTTCATAAAAATAAGAAAACCAAATGAGACAAGGACAATAAATTAGAATATATTACCAAAAATGAACTTGATATTAATTTAAGGTCTTAAAGATGAGAGAAAATGCAAGAATTACTGGATTAAATTTAAATTTTTTATTTTTGGGATTCTCCTACAGTTTTCATTGGCATTGGAATCTGAATCATATTTTCAGATACTGTTCCGAAAATATGCTATGTCTTGGTGTAAATAATCTCCCATTTTTCATTACTACTGGATACTCTTTTGACCAAATGGAGAAGTTTCTTGTAACTCCTTTGGTTCAGGGATGTCCTTTTGTAATTTCACTCATCAAAATTGTTTCTTACCAAAAAAAATATTGTCGGATACCGTTTGCAATGGGAAAAACTCAAGAGAAATAAAAATAAAACTGAAGAACGTAAATCTATTTCAAGATCTTACAATCGTTGTGGACTTGAATCCACAAGCCTTAAGTAAAGACACACACAAAAGAACAAAATAAGACATCAAAAAGCAAAGTAAAATTGTATTTCACTTAGTAAAGCAGAGAAAATTTTATTTCATCAAGTGCTTTTAAAGGCACGAGCTACACAATAGCCCTTTAGAGCCTTGTGCAAGCCCACAAAAATTGTAAGCCTGAAGTGAGATGAGGCGCACAGTATATTAAAAAATAATAAAATTTTAATATTACAGAGGATTAGATAAAGAAGAATTAAAGAAGAGAGGATTTTTTTAAGTGACTATCAGGTTTTATTTAAAGAAATAAATGTCCAAGTGAAATATACTGTTTAAAGGAAGAATTAAAAATAAACTGAGTACAAATAGATCGTTTGCTCCATTGGTCAGTTGTACATACATGAAGTTCAGCATCCCCAGGTTTATGGTTCGAGTCTCATGGTAAGCAAAACTTTAATAAAAATAAACTCTGGGTACAAGCAAAAATGCACCAAGGGCACCAAGACACGTGCCTTATTACAGTTGCCTTGTCACAATTTCCAGCATCTCAATGCAAATCATGCTTTTCTAAATAGTCATTTCACTGTCCTGGAAAATACTAACTTAACTAAACTACGAAACTTATTAGACCTGGAAATTTAAATAAAATTCAAATAAATGATAATATATGAGTTTTAATCCAAGTCTTGCTTGATATCACACAGCGCAAATGATCACCAATCCATGTCCCCAGCCTTTCTAGTAGCTCCACCAACTTGTAAACAAATAATTTAAAACAAACCTTTTCCTCTTCGTTGAGGTGATTGACATTTTAGCCAATTGCTTTGGTTTTTTACAGAGAGGGGACGAACAGAGTGCGTCCACGGTCTACCCCATCTTCAGTTCACTCATGAAAATTTTATTAATCAAGGAAAAAACTAAATACAACCTAATAGCAACCGTTTTTTTTAGGCTGCCACTCACCTCAAATTTTACAAAATGCCTCTCAACAATTATAAAATTATCCCAACCTAAAACAAAAGAATAAACCATTTTAACAATCTTAATATACCGAACAGACAATCCTCCATCAATTCCCCTCCGCCTAAAAAAAAAAAACCCCATCCACGAGTCACATGGATATATAAAACTGATCTGGGGAATTGTATCCTTGAAGATCCGCGATGCTGAAGGTAGGATTGATATTCAAGTGATGGGTAAGTTCTACTGTGAGAGCTTGAATTCATTCCCTCTGGCTCATTTATTTTTTTACTAGTCCCAATAACTGGTAGGTCAACCCATTGCAGTTCGTTCATTACATCCATTGTATGTAGACTACAAGAGCTCTAGTGATTTAACCTCATAAAACATTAATCAAAAAGTGTTGGAGCATACAAATTTGTGCATATATCCTTGGCAGACTGAATAATTGATCCTACTACTCGCCATCATCATAAACTTAAATTAATGTATGATTAAATACCGAATCTCCACCACTGAACAAACTTTAATACCTATCTCGCAAGGTGTCCACTAAATATACATACAAGAACTAATGGAAGATGTTACTGACCACGTGAAGAAGTTCTTGAAAGGGGGAACTGCTAACCACATTCTCGTGTTCGGTGGTTCTTTCGGCCAGAATGTATGATTGCACCTCATCCAAATGCTGAAACCGATAGATAAATGTAGAATATCAATGTATTATTTATTATTTCATCAAGATAAAAAAAAAGTACCATGTCCACTAATTATTATTGAAATGTCCCTTTTCATTCGTATTATACCTCATAATTGAAAAACCAACCTCATCGGACAAAATATAGATTAGACAAATAGCGAATAGGATAATAGAGTTCTCATATTGCATGCATATAACATGACTAACGAAGGAAGATGAGTTGTTAGCTTAACGAATGTAGTGCTGTGGCATTTAGTGATTTACAATGGGGTGGAAAACAGTAAAATGTCGAATATAACAACAAACCATATAAATCGTGCGGGCACACACCAGATAGGAGCTAAACTTCAGAGCTTTAACTTTCAGTTCAGGTTGTATAGATAAAGTGTGGGATCCTACTTTCACTTGCGGAGAATCTAAAGCCACCCTCGATTTCTCGTTCGGTTTCTTGAAGAGTGAAACAGAGTCCAAGAACCAAGCACGGTTGTCATCCAACTTTTTCATCTGAAAAGACACTGACCACAGTCACATGTGAACTCAATCACCTACACGTTAGATGCAGAGGGGAAGAATTTTACCAGTTCCGGAGGAAGTTGTGCAGAAGAGAGGGAGACATTTTCGAGCTCAGTGAGAAGTAGAGAGAAAGGATCCCACCAGAGAGAGGAGTCGACGGAAGTGGAGGTGGCCATAGGAGAAGTCCAAGTGAGAGCTTCGGAGCTGAACCCTAGCAAGCAACGGAGAAATGTTTGTTTGATTCTCTCTTTTTCGCGCCTCTGCGTTTCAGAGGACCTTGCCAATTGCCACAGAGTTCTTCATGAGGAGACGAAGTATGTTAACACGAATAAATTTGGTGCTTTCGCCCGCGGTACCCAGCGCGGTCGAATCCGTGCGAAATTTTTAGGTCTTTTTTCAATATTATGTATATTTTTCCTTTTTTTTAAGTTTTTGGGACATGGGAAGCAGGAGTTCAGAACTTAACAGAGGTCAATTATCACTAGTTATGTTTTTAATTAATGATATATTAACTAGGTTCATTATTGAAAATTAAAATTTCGGGTTAAATATATGTCTTTAATAATATTTTACCTAGTTTTAAACGAATTCTTAATTTTTTTTAATTCTCAAATTTACCTTGTATTAAAAATTTCCAATTAAATGTTTCCATTAAAAAAAAAAGTTATCAAAACCTTAGGTGCATTTTAAAATTGCTATCTTTAACAAGGTATTACATATATGTTGTTTTGGAGTTTAAATCTCTAATTTCAAAAGAATAATAGATATTTAATTGTTGAGCTATATTAATGTTAGTATTACTGGGATGTTCTTGACATATAAAATCTGAGTATGATTTAATGGATATAATTGCTATCTTATCCATTAGATTATTCATTTTAACATCTTCAGGGGCAAGCTAAAGTTGATTTTGAACTTGTATTTGATAGATATGTAGACCGCATATGTAGATGTAGAATGATCATGTCCTAATTGATTGAGGATACAAATTGTAATATTTTTGTAGCAGATTTATGGGATTAGGGGCTTGAATGTAACAACATTTTCCACAATAACGCACACAAACAAAGAAGTCAAAAATTAATTTCGACAAATATGGCAAAAATATCACACCCATGTTAGCCAAACATGATAATTTTAAAGCTGAAATATTAGTATCAAACTGACAAATTTTCTCAAATTTTATTTTTATCAACCCTCTTGTCTTTAACCTGCAATGCCAATCCAACTTAAATTATCTCTTAATTTCAGAATTTGGAATGGAAAAATATTTGCGACTTTATCGAGACCAATAACAATGAGTTGGCAAATTTTCAACGGTGATAAGGAGAATATTTAATCCAACGAATTAGTTTTTGGAAGAATATGAATATTTTGTACAAGTTTGCATTATATGGAAGGGGAAAATCCTTGGAACCATATGAAAACCGTCCTGTGTCTGTACGGGCAAACTCTCAGATCAAGAACAATGGATCAACGACGATAAAACAAAACAAGAACAATTATATTATTAGTTTTTATTTAAACAAAATATATAAGCATATTAATCAACTTTAAATTTATAAGTCAAGATAAACTAAAAAAATACTGAACTGTCCGAAACCATTCCTGCCTTTAATTTTTATCTGGGCAAAAACAACCACAACACGCAAGAAGTTGAAAATGAAATTGTTCTAAATGAAACTTTGTCCATTGACATTTACAGAATCCCGATCTCAATTGTGAAACAAACAGCCACATAACAGTCCACACAAGTCCAACTCATATAGAAACTAAATAAAACAACAATTCACTCCTGTTTCTTCTGTCCTTCTGATTTGATTCCGTCTTTTATAGTAAAAAACTGGAGATTTATTTGCAGCAGTTGAAAGTTACAAGATAAACCTCCACTGCACACTACAATGGTCATTCTGCTTATTAGGGGAAACAACACTGCAAGACGATAATAGCCTAAGGATGAGAAGTAGAAGGTGGGTATTTAGGGAACTTTCCAAACTTGGGGTGAGAGAAGTACTTTGGTGGGAAGTGGGGAAGGTGAGGCAAGTGAGGAATGGGAGGCCATGGCTTCTTAAGGAAAGGATGATGGGGAATCTTTGGAATGGGAGGTAGATGCTTGAGGAAGGGATGTTTTGGCTTGAAAAATGGGAGCGGAGGTGGAAGCGGCTTGACATATATTGGAACAGGTGGTGGGAGGATCTTTGGAATTGGAGGATTGTAAATGGGGA
>NW_019104527.1:728074-853155 GCF_001995035.1 Momordica charantia
TTATGGTTAAACATAATCCATCCCACAGACATGCATATCAATTTTCAAATCAACGATATTCAGAATTTGCCACTTGAAACTAGAAAAAGATCATCCAAAAATTCAATTTTAGCAGGGATGTACCTTGGAAAGATTCTGTATTTGACCATGAATCCATAAGCCAAGCAGCACGATTAGTGCAATTCCAAGGGTAACTAGAAATACAGATTCAATGCTGAGAAAACCCCCAGCTTCAACAACTTCAATGGTACCATTGAAGAAGGTACTTTGATATGGATGCTGATCTATCTCATAAATAATGGTTCCAACAAGATCAAAATTTCCAGACTGCACAAAGAGAAGTAATATCTTTTTAGCCATTTATATATTCTTATCACTAGTCCATTGTACGTATACTTGAAGTTCAAAAGCACAAACCAAATAGAGGTTAATCTAGTAAGACAATAAATTTAATTTCAATGTAGAAGACTATCACAGCAACAAAGACCTGAAGAAATCTGCTGACACCAAAAAAGTACGGGAAGGTTGCTTGTGAGGATGCTGGTACCGATGCATTGTTAAAACCCTGGAATCAAAACATAAACATAAATGTAAGAAAATAGCAGAAGGGAGTCACCTAGCAAAATGCTGTAGCAAATAATCTGTACAAACAAGCACATAAGAGATGCTTGGAAAAAGAGAAAAAATAACATTACTTTTTTACTCTTCTTAACATAAAGAACTTAAGTTATGTCAGAAAAAGGACTTCTAGAAAAATAAAAAACATAGTGTGTGTGATAAAATATCACTTTTTGAATGATTATCAAACTACAAGGAGAGCAACAAAAATCTACAACAGAATTTCATGAACTAGAACATAAAATATTAATAGTACATATGGAAGTGATAAATCAACACAGCATCTTTCTTATAAGAAACCTTTCACTATTTTAAAAAACAACAAGAAGAGACCAGGCGTCTCCAGCAACCAATAGGGATAGGGATAACACAAAGGTTCTCCAACTTTTACAAATAACAAAAGAGAACTGTTTACAAAAAGATCTATACAGAGGATAACAACTAAATACTGAAAACGAAAAGATAATCATTTTAATAAATTAACTTCATTAAATAAAACCAAAGGAAAACTTCTTCAATTAGCACAAATCATGAAGAGTTCATAATCACAAAATAAGCTATTAATAGAAATCAAAAAGGCAAATAGAAAACAATTCCTTAAACATCATCGAGTATGATCTCACAAATTACAAGAAGTATGCATTGTGCTGGACACTAGACAGTCGTCCTGGAAGTTTATTGCAGTAACCTAAATGATATGGTGTCTCAGGTTTGCCCTCCTGATCCAGCCTCTTAAATAAGGTTGAGGTGGTCTCTAGAACATCTCTACGTCCAGAGACCTTGGCCTCTTGAGAGCTGGGGTCTTTCTGATGTAAATATTTTCAGGTTAGGTTACCAAAGTGGCCTCGCCTCAGCCATTGATTTGATCTATGATGCAAAGTTTACCCAAAAGTTCCGAATCTCATATAATTTGTAGCTCCTGAAAAGATTAGTTTTCAACAATTTGTTGCAGAAAAAGCTTCCAAGTTCCTACCTAAACTATTAGAGGTGCTTACTGTGAGAATGCAAAGAAGGACCTTCATCACTTTTTTGTTCATTGTCCATTCTCACATTCTATTCAAGATGAAAAAATCCGGTTGAATTACTTCAACCTGTATTTGGTATTTTCAAAGCAGTGAATATTTTTCCAAAAAGAGACATATTCATTGATAAAAGAAATGTACATCTTGCTATACACGATTTTTGTAATTATAGTAGTTCTTGATCAACTTTGATTATGGTCTTTTGGTGGCTCAGTTTCAGCTTCCCTTGGCCTTAGACTGTACATTTGTCTGTAACTTATTGAGTAAATGTAGCAGCTGTTGCACGGGACACAGGAGAGTCGTCCTGGAAGCACAAACACTTCAGTTTGGATAACGTGTCTGACACGGACACTCCGACACTGATTGGACACATATTTGACACTTGTTAGCTCTATAGATGTGTGTCATGCACTTATGAATATGGATCAAACACTTCTTAGACACGTATCAAACACTTGTCAAACATAATAAATAGACATAAATAGTAGTATAGGATAAAATAATAAATTTTTGAGAAAAATCCATCAAACTCACCTTTCTAAGCATAAAAATGTATAAGCTTATTGACGTTGAATTCATTGTTGTATAAAAACTATATGTATTTAGAAAAATATATATTTTAATAAACGTGTCCTTGTCGTGTTTGTGTTCTAAAGTTTTAGAAAGTGATATGTCACCGCGTTTGTGTTGTATCCGCATCTCGTATCCATAGTTGTGCTTCTTAGCTTCACTTATGTTAATAGGTCAGGCAGTCAATACTAGCCTCCTCCTAGGCATGTTAAAGCAGACTAGCTGTGCTTCTTAGCTTCACTTATGTTAATAGGTCAGGCAGTCAATACTAGTCACCTCCTAGGCATGTTAAAGCAGGCACCAACCTCCAAGAGCAAAGAAGGGCCTGCTTTCAGAAACTTAGCTCTTATCTCACAGCTTTAACTCAATCAAGAATTTATCCCCTAATATACAAATAGGTGAAATGATTGCTACATCATGAATACTTGAACCCAGTGAGTAAAAGTTCTGAAAATTTATTGGCACAAAATTAAGTTTGCATGTGGTAGACCAGACATAGCTATGCAAAGAGTTGTTGAAAAAACAACATATACACTGACCATGCTGTCACATTACCTGTGCAGAAAGATTTTGAATCACTACTCGATGATCGAAAGTATAATGAACACTGGCCTTAATTGCAATGACATTCAAGCTAGAATCCCCTGTTTTTTCGCCAAAAGAAACAAAGTAAGAAACACAGCAGAAAAATAGCAGCAATTGAAGAAAAACATGTGACAATAGCAGGGAAATCCATCATTGAGAGTATGAGAAAGGGAAACTTTAAATAATCCTTTCAAGAGAAAGTTTATGCATTTTCAAATCACAGTTTGAGGTATCAATAAGGACAATTTTTGTGTGCACCCAAGCCCTCGAAATTTCAAATAAAAAGGAATAACGAAACAGTAGCAGCACATATATGAAACAGAATTCAGTTACACAATGCACAAATTGGAAAGGGGGAAGAAGCACAAATTGGAAATCATTCTTTGGTCTTGAGGAGACAAGACAGAATTTATTGACTATCATGAAAGCCACTTAAGGCACCAAATGAATTAAAAAACTACCACCTATTGCTGATTATAAACACAGATATAAACAATACAGCACTAGTAGCGGACAGTTAAGGATCAATTACCATCATTTTTCATTCCTGCTAATAGTTCAGTCTCTTCTCCGGCCACCACTACTGCATTAGGATAAATTATGAATTGATTAGACTATTTTACATAATATCCAAAGGAATATATTTCTGTTCAACCATAAATGGAATACTCACTACGTGCACTATTTTTGGGGAAAACACACACGGTATCAACCCCTTGAGCAGGGCTGAAGCTCCCATCACCGTAATCTTGCTCATCCTCTCCAACAATCCCTAAGTCAGTTACATCTTCCACGGCATCTTCATATTCCACATCCGCATCCGATTGACATCTAACAACTTCAAGAAGGAAGAACAATGCAGAATTTAAAATTTAAAAAAAAAACAAACAAACAAACAAACAAAGAAATATATACATTCACACACACACACACACACACACACATATACAAACATGCATATATATATATAAGTTCATCCATCGTGGAAGATAGGTTACAACTTCGATTTTAGAACCTAAAACCAGTTTTTAATGAGGGCGGAAAAGCTAAAAACACGCAGATCAAAATTCAGATAAGCTCAACAAACCCAAATATCGAGCTTAGTTTACAGAGTCAGTATGGATATTGCTGCAAACGCTGCCCAAGCAATTTCATGTATTATCCGTTCCAATGGGGAAAAAATATCAAACTGACATCAACTATAAAGAGAGTCGGGGAGCCACAGGAAGATAATCAAACAGCATAAAAATGTTGAAAAGATATATCATCGCGAAGATTGTAGCTGGACGATAGTAAATCTAACACGCACAAGATCTAACCGAAAATCGGCTAAGCTCTAGCACCATACGTGATATAAATAGATACAAATGCAGAAATTGGACCGGATCCCAACGAAATGGAAGATGGAAAATTGAAACCGTAACCGTGCATACAAGATCGAATTTCGGTTGAATCTATAGCAGTTAAACATATGCGGGTGCAGAAAGAAATATAGATACTGAATTGAGGAAGCAAAACCTTGGAGAACAGGCGACGCGAGGAGGAGGAGGGCAAGAAACAAAATCCTGAAGGCCTTCGACGCCATGTTTGAGAGCTCCAAGGACTGCCGTGGCTTGATACGTTTCTTGAGGAAGAAAATCAGTGAAGAAACGCCTGGATTTCAACACCACACCGAGCCAAGCTTAGGGTCTCGGGTCAAATCCCACGTAATGGGCCCTTAGTGAGCCGATTTAGAAAATGATGACTATTTTTATACAAATAAATTTTTAAAATTAATTTTAACGTAGGATTATACATAATTATTTTTTTTTATAAGTTCAAGACATATAGGGAGCCATTTCAACCTCCCATCATTTGATTGAGATATATGTCTCGACGAGATGAGCTATATTTTGATATATATATACATAGAATTATCGTAACTTATATACTACAATATTAACTTCTATAAATTGTTCGATGAAAACTTTCACTTCATACGTTAATTTAAAATATATTTAAAAAAATTATCACAAATCTACTATTCCGAAGTTATCAGTAACGTGGCTAGTCAGCGGGCTGGAGGGAGCTTGGGAAGCTTACCTTGATTTATTGTTCGGGTGGAGAATGCAGCCACCCGCTATTTCCAAACCCATAATAAACTTTGTTTCATATCTTACAAATATAGCGAAATTTGAACTCGTTTTATTTATATTTTACATTGCATTGAGTTTTATTTGAATGGTGTTATTTTTGCTAAACTTTTAAACTTTATAGTATATTTGAAAATGTATATTTATTTTATGATATTTATATAAACATCATTTGGATAATTACTAAGGTCGAAGTTTAGCCACCATATATGCATTTGTTGTATACAAAATAAAGCGTTTGGTCACAATTTTCCAAAATTGTAGAAATTGTTACATACATACGATAACTATTTTGTATAATTAAAAAATAGAGTTGTTAGTCATTGATTAAATTATAAAGTTGGTTTATGAACTATCAGAATTGTATATATTCATCACGTACTTTTTAAAAGTTTGTATTTATTTAGTCTCTATACGTTGAAAAAATTATAGCATGTCCATAAATTGTCTAAAGATATTAATTCAACATTTACACTCTACCCGAAATTATATCTTGTAATCTTTAAATAATATAGCCAATGTATTAAACAATCAAAGAATTGATGAAGTTAAAAAGAAAATGACCTATTAAAACCAAAATTAAAAAGTAAAAAACCTCTTAATAACACTTTAAATTATACAATTATAGTTAAAAATCTATTAGAGCACAATATTAAATAGACAATTGTGGATAATTGAATTTGTAGTTTAACCTTCACGATTTATTAAATTCCACTCCATTATTATGATTACAAACTGATTTTGTGTCCAATGATTAAGTCTGAAAACACATTTATATTACAAAAGATATTGACTTTCTTGACGATATTATCTTAATTACCATTAAATGTTTGACAACTAAAAGTAATAAATACAAAAATAGATATTTTTTTAAAAAAGAAATAAGAGTTGTCAAACATTTAATAGTGACGAAAATAACATTTGAACTTCATCATTAAAGAGCAAGTATTTTTCTAGAAAAATAAAATCTTAATCAATTAAATAAAACTAATTTGAACTTGGAGACACAAAGAAGCCCTGCACTAATCTTTATTTTTTATTTTTGAGAAAAAATACCACTTACTATTTGCGTGACCTACGCGCTCTACTTAAAATAATAATAATTATAAAAACCCCAAATTTGTAGTCTTCTTGTCTAATCTTGAGGTGGACAGAACTACTCTTTGTAAATTACAAAAGGAGGATTACAAAGGAAGAAGATTATTAGTATTCATAGAGTTCCATCTCGAAACTAATTGACTATGAGAGGAGTACTTCAAGATTGTGTCTCGGACCGCTCGATCTTGACCAGATCCCATTTTTTAGACCGGATGCTTGTTTAAACTCGTTGAACTTTGATGCTATATTAATATTTATGGGATTCCATCTCAAAATCAATTGACTATGAGAAGAGTAGTCCATGTCTATTATAAACCTATGCAAGGTCTTCCTTTTCGATGTGAGATCCTTAACAGAGATAACTCGATCTAAGAGAGCTAAAATAAATTTCCCCTCATTGAACATAAGAGAAGAAAATCAAGAAAATCTGTGATAGAACTAGAAGAGATGAGAACATTATGTTCAAAAAATCAAGAAAATCTGTGATAGAACTAGAAGAGATGAGAACATTTACAGCAGATGATAACCAATAAAACTACAAATGTACAATCAAAAGATTATTTGACTTCATTCTTGGTAAACCCAGAAAAAATCTCCTACAAAATTCATCAAAAGAAGCTTTTTTCCCTTTTTTTTTTTTCCTTTTCAAAAGGGTGATTTCCAAGAAGAAGATCATGGAGTCATTTGGTATGGTAGGATGGTGCACCAACCGAGCTCTGATAAGATAAAATTCCAAAATCTGCACCACACTCGAATGAGACGAATATATGATGTTGAGTTTCCAGGCTTCTCTTATATATTAAGCTTTTTAGGTTTCTCTTATACATAGGGCACCATTATGAAGAGTATCCAACTGGCTTTATCATGACAATTCTCCCAAAGAAGAGCTTCCTATGTTGGAGCTGCTTATATGACCTTATGACTAATCTCCCACAAAGAATTTGACCTAGAATATCACAAAAATATTAAACTTCCGATCTCCTTTGATGACAAGCCTTCATCTAAACGTTGCAGAAAAATCTTTTGGCACCAGAGAATCGGAACTACAGCCACCAAGGTTGCTCCTACGTTACATCTAAGTTGTTTTTGATGTTTTAATTCTTCAAATCTAAATAGAGAAACCTTTCAGCCATTTCCGGGGCACATCAATAACACCATTTATACACATTCGAGCATGATCATCGAACACAACACATTTCATCTGGATATGCATTAACATAATCACATTACTCCTGTCATTGTTTGTCTTTTTTAATTTCCTTCCAAAATAACAATTCAAATAGGTTGAAGTTCAACAAGACGAGAATCTCTCAATATCAAAGGGAATGCGAGCTTATTGCAATCTAAACAAGTTTCTAAAGCCAAGTACAGGACAATACGTATCTCAATACTAGGGGCTTAAATGCTTAAATAACACAATACGCATCCATTCATACCGCACAAGAATACAGATGCTCATGTAAAAGATGCATCATTTTGCTTCCCAGAAAGTTTCCACCTTCAGTCCAACTCGATGTCAAACAAACTCGGCGTGTATGAGAAAACAGAGGTAATAAAAACTGAGAATTCAAGCCATAAATCATACTAGTTGTGCTTCTGTCATTGAATCAATCCCCGTGGATGGTATACCGCTCCCATTTCTTTGTCGGATCATATATCTGCAACAAAGAGGGAAAAAGGGAATAGTATATCAGGGGATTAAGGTTTGAAGGGCAATGAGGGGACCACCACGCTCACAAGCCAGAAAGAAGATAGCTCACCTCCCATCTTGAAGCAGGAAAGATATGCTTATTCTTTTCATACCAGTGCCTCTCAACAACTTTCCCAGCATGAGACTGTTACCCAAAATTATAATAATAGTATCATCAAGAACAAGACTTGTAAAGAGGCTTCTGTTCCATATTAACAGAAATTTAAAGGCTAAGTTCTCACTTATTGCCAGATGCTTTTACATTAGAATTATTAAATGCAACCTTGCTTTTAAATTTGCAACAACAGTTTTGATCCAACCTTACAAGGAAGATAAAAAGCAACACTGGAAGCAAGTAGCTTATTATCAAATCCTCCCATAAGAAACAAAATACTAATGTATCTGATAGAACTTTTCTTTTGGGTATATTTCATAACATCGAAATAAGAATTAGCTCATTAAATCATACTGAACAAAGGCCCACAGTTCCCGCCTTTTTTTTTCTTTTTGTATATTTCATCACATCGAAATAAGGATCAGCTCATTAAATCATACTGTAATTTTCTCAGATGACTCGATATTGTTGAAAAACAAAACATTTGAAGAGTACTGAGATGCAAATTATTTGTACACAAGAGTCACCTCTAAAGCATGCATGAGTCATCTTTAAAGTATATAGAAATGCTCTCTGCTTCCACCGACTTCACTAAACTTGCATTGTCGAGCAATCATAATATTTTTTTTTGGTAAGAAACGGATATTTCTATATGAAATTTTCAAAAGGGGAAAAAGCCCTAACCAATTGGATTACGACAAGGTCTTCCAATTTTTCATTAGATCAAAGTCATAATAAGAATGCATCAAAAATAAACTTGAAAATCACCTCATCCTTCTCTATTGTTGCATCAGCAATTGTCCGGACATCCTCGTGCACGTCAAAGTGGAAAAGCTGAGCATCATCAAAACATAATGCTACAATAAGTGTCCTCAAATTTACTACGAAGATATGAGTTTACACGGTGCAGGGCATTTATAAGATGTAACAGGCTTAAAAAGGAAAAGAATTCAATGTTACTCGTGTCACATACATTTCTAAGGTGAGAAGTCAGTTTTTTGGAGACATCAGATAAAGCATAACTAAAAGCTCTAAGCTTCTAACTATCAACAACCCACAATTGTCCTCCGACCTTCATTAAAATGATGATAATAGAAACAAAATTGTGATAGCTAAATAAAAATTTAACAAAACTGCTCTTTACTAGGTTGCATCAATAAACCTGAAATCTCTTTTTTTTTTAAATCAAAATCAAAATCAAAGACATGCAAATAACAAACTCTAAAATTATTACATCTTGATGACACTTGAACATCTAAAATGTAAACTCTTACTGCATCAAGTCGACAAGACTGAGAAGTTCTAAAATTACATAAAGCAGCCTTACCGGACCACTTTTGCCTCTAGCTTTGTTCACAATAAGTTCATAGAAGCTATGTTGCTGCACAGCACAATAAAAACTAAGCACACTCACCATAAATTAAAAAAAAAAAAACCAAAATAATATAATAGAAAAATAAGCTCAGAGTTATATTACATGGGGTATTATAAGATCCTCTTTCACGTATAGCAAATTCTCCACAGAGGTAGTCCTTATCTCCCGAAACTCAGGGGCAAGTTGCTGCTGTACAGCCCTTAGAAACTCTCCAATTGTATCACCTTTTCGTGCCTAAATGATGTAAGGTTTAATTATTTTAAAGAAATAACAAAATAAAGGTTGAAAAGTAGAGCTCATGAAGCAAGAAGAAAACAGCCAAAATTAAATTATCATTGCTAACCTGAATCACTCGCCTATGGCCTGCTCCATCCCAATAACTATAAGTGATTTCGAGGGCCTCATCTGCAAGGTAAATATTTAATCATTTCTTTCAGTACTATGTCATCTATAATACCACCGTGAAATCTATAAAGGGCCAAATATAAAATTACTTCGAATTTGCTCCTGCTCACGAAGCCACTGTTTCTTCAGCCTTTCACGTTCAGCTTGCTCCTCTGCTTCCCGCTCACTGTAATAAAATCCTCAACCCCCCTAAGCTAAAACGTTAGTCCCAAAAAGATGTAAAAGATGTAGGGAGGACGAAAGAAAGAAAGATGTCACACCTATCAGGCAAAAAGCTAGTCTCCACTGTAGGATCTTTGCCAAGTTTACCACGCCCAATCTTCCTTGGCTCCAAATTTACTACAAAGAATAAGCACAAGCTAGTATTATTTTGAGAACTCAAGGAAACAATTGTACAACTTGATCGTAGCACATACATAATAATATGAGGCTAAAAATGGTATAAGATTTATACCACAGAATTCTGATCATACTAAAAATGAACTATACTATATTAATCACACAGCTGAATGTATATAAAAGGCATGTAATGCCAAACTATATCAGATGAGCACGAAAATGCTTACTGTTTTCATCATCCTCATCGCTTCCATTCTCAAAATCATCAGAAAAAGACAGGCGTGAATTCCCCCTTATTTTCCTTTTCCTACGTTTTTGCAATTGGAGTTCTTCTTCCCTGAAGACAAGGAAATAAAAATACTGAAGCGAAGGCGGCACAAGTTTTTCCTTTTCTAGTAGAAGAAGACCATGGGACAGAGCTCACTCTTGTTGTAGCTTTTGAAGTTTCTCCTTCTCCTCTTCTTCAATTTTGTTACGAATATTCACCCTCTACAGTTATATCAACAATAACAAACAGATTATAATTTTATTAAGCCCCAAAAGCTTCTATAAGCACAAGTTTGTATTTCGTGTTTTCCTTCCTTACCTTCTCAACATACTCTTCTCTCGTCACCAAACCAACAGTTTCCTTCTTGAACGCTGTCTCGAGAATCTGAAGCACCAATAACATGAATTATACAAAACTTGAATATAAGGTTCAAATAATCGGTGGAAATTTTCGTTTTTCAATATTCCCTTCAAGATAAACAGTTGCACATGAGATGTTGCAATTCGAACAAGATGTACATTGGATTCAAAAATGACCACAACAATACAATTGACAGAACATATTTTACTTCGGTTCATCATTTTCTGCCCTTAAACCCTTTAAAAAACCTAACTGGAGGCACACCGACTAAATAAACAGAGATGGAAAATCTGAAAAGTTTCGAAAGCAGCCCTAATATCAAAAGTAGACATAGATATGGGTATTGAATGAGAACCTCGGAGGTACTGGACCCAAATTGAAGGAGACCGGGCTGGCCTTTAGCGGAGGCAGTCTTGGCTTTGAGCTCCTGGATTTTCCGGCGCTCGGCTTCTCTTTGCTTCTCGAGTCTTCGAATCCTGACGGCGTCTTGGGCAGTGCCCACGTACCCGTCTCCCATGCCCGACATCCTTCTCCGCTCTTTCCACGGTCGCCGCCAGCGGGCTCTGGTCACAACCCCTAGTTGCCGCCTTTCGGAATGGATCGGAGATGGTGCAAGTGTTAATCCTGAATATTATTGAATTTCGAACCTGTTTATAAATTTATGACGTCGCTAATTTGCAGGAAAAATAAAAAATGAATATATCTATATCTATATATAAATATATATATATATTAAGTGTCAAATCGAGCATATAAAACACCTATATCTGACTAAGAGAACACAAATTTGACAAAATATCTTTTGTCGTTTGAATAATATAAAAAAGCAAGGTTAACACCAAAATAATAAACGAACATAGTTCAATGGTAATTCACACATATATATTTCTTTTAGTACAACACATCATTCAATCTTCACTCTCACATATTTTACTCAAAAAGAAAAAATAATATTAACCATTGTAATATTTTATTTAAACATTTTATATTCGAACAAAACAACTTTATTTTAGTATAAGTGGGTGGGAAATTTAAATTCATGATCTCTTAATCAAAACATGATCAATTATCGATGAATTAATATCATGTTGGCAACAAAACAATTAATATCTATGAATCATAAAATGAGGTATATACAATGTTAATACTTATGTTGGTTCAATTGCAAAAGTTTAGAACTCTCAAATAAAACGTCGGGACTTGCGAGCATGACAGTAGCTGTGCTTCTTTTTTTAAACTTTTTTTCCTCTTCTTGACAGGTTTGAAAAATGCATTGAAATTCTATTTAAAACTTTAAATTTGGTTATTCTAAAATTATAAACTTTAAATTTATTTAATCTCACACGACATGTTATTGCCCATAAATGATCAATACATGAAAAATAAGTGTATTTCAACTAAAAACTTCCACGACTAGATGCTTACAATAAGTGAATATATTTACTTCCTATCATAAGATACTTATCTATGTTGACGTATACAGTATACAACATTTGACAACTTATTGGCGTAAGTATTGAAAGAGATAATTCAATAAAAATTGTAATATCATATATTAACATATTAAATAAATCATAGGCAAAAAAATATCACGACTGTTATTTTATGTCAATAAATATAATACATATATTTGAGCACCAACATGGACATAGATCATAGGTTCAATCTGTTCGAGGAAGTTTATTATTCCATATTAGTTGTATTTTTTTTTCTTTTTGTTAATTTGTTACTTCTTATGATCGTGTGTAAGTTAACGGTATTTTATGTAATTACCTTAATTAGTTGTACTTTCTATTATATAAACAAGTAATACTTCAAGATCCACGTGATGTGTATGTAGATTAATTAAGCTTTTATGAGCATCAAAATATGCGCCAATGGTATCAGAGTATGAGATATTATGTTCGAACATATGCATTGTCATTTCCTCTCCATTTAATATTGATTTTCACTCCCATGCGAGTTTTCAAGCTCACGCGTGATGGAGAGTGCTAGATATTAAACGAGTAATCTTATTTTAATTTGTCATCTTAAACTCTTAGGTTTATTGACTATGAAGACATTTGTAGTCCGCTTGTCAATAAACATATTGTACGTCTAGTTTTGTCTCTTATTTTGACTAGTTCCAACAATAGTAGTTGATGTATTTTTTTATGTAGTATAGTTTATGAAAAAATTGGTCTCAAATTTATGTTAAGAAACCTATTGCATTTCGATTTTCTACCGACAATATCGTGCTCTTGCTTCCACTATTGCTGAGTTAGTTTGGATTCGTCGGCTTTGTAAAAATTTACATATATTTTTATCTTTTGCTCCAACCTTGTATTGAAATAATAAATCCTCTATTATTATTGCTTCTAGTTTTTTTTCACATGTTTGGACAAAATCACATTGAGATTGACTTCCACAGGAGAGAGTTGTCTGCAATGATCTTTGTCTCAAATTCATATCTAACGTTGCTTAATTGATGATCTCCTTACAGATGCTAGATTGTTCCCAATTTATTTCTTCCAAAACGAATGTTGACACCCCCATTAGTTTGAAGGAGGACGTTCGAGGAAGTTTATATGTTTCAAATTGGTTGTATATGTTAGTCAATGGGTTAAGTCTTGTAACCTTACGTAAGTCGAGTTCCTTTCAATAATTCCACTAATTAATTCTACTTCTTTTCATCTTATTAATAACACATGAAGACAACAATGATGTGTGGCAAGATTAACTAGGACTTGTGCACACAATTTCTCATCCCCACATGTACTCAAAAGTACATATTTTGAGTAACATTATAACTCTTTATTAGTGTGTAATAAATTCAAGTTGGGTGCTATGTCTGTAAAACTACAAAGGTGTTGATAGGTTTGAAAATATATTTATGCATTTCATAAAAAAAAAAAAAAAAAACTGCAACTAAAAGGGAAAAAGGCTACATCCTACAATTTATATAAAAATATAAAATTACTACACATTACATCTGTGATCAGCTGAAATTTCAACAAGCGTCAATATCACCCCACTGCGCAACACCTTATCAACAAATTTCTGCACCGAAAATGCGTCTGAATTCTCAAAGAACTACGAAGACGTCGTCAAACCGTTAGCCTCGACGCTGAATTGCCGCTTTTACGAGAATCCACTGGCTGTCTCCGGCAGCAGTAATGGATCAACTGATACGATGCGACGCTTTCATTCAAAATCCAGCCGCATCCTCCATTGTTGTACCACGCACTGAGCTTTCAGGACGCCCAGAATCAGATCGTTCTCAACCCAGTTCCAGGTCTGTTCAAGAATCCACCATTCCAATCCAACTTGTTTTTGTTCTCCTGGTGTTTCCATTGTCCCGAAAGAGTTTGGGTGCCTGTTTGATTTTTTGTCTCTAATTTTGTGTAGTCCTTTGGCCCCCTTTTCCCGTACATTTGCCGCTAGTTAAGAGGAGACATGATTTTCTGGTTTTTGATTATTTGTTTAGGAAAGAATTCATTCTTAGTTTGAAAGCAGGCCGCTGGCTTTTTTTTTTTCTGGACAGTTTTTTCTTGAGGGTTTGACTTTAGGGGAAAACTTTCTCAATCTGCTACCATTAATATTGAAACCTATTGGCTGAATTTGGTACTAATTGGTACCACTGAAGCTCAAACATCCTTGAATTGAATCATTCTTCTCATTTCTTGACCATAATTCCTTGTACTGACGTATTAGCTCTATGGAATTTATCAGAAGATATGGAAAGAGGGTCAGTTTCTGCAGAATATGTGCTGTATAACAAGTTTTAATAATGTTTGAACAAGACCCATTTCCCTTTTTATCATTAAATCGTTTATTTTAGCTACTGATTTTCAATGGTTTAGATGAAATATGCTATGAGAGAATGACTGTTTTCATGATTCCATTTTCATTATCCGAGTTTTCAAATTGTATTTCCATTGTCTTGAGTATATAAATTGGCTTTGGGTATCATATTAATGTTTGTTATCTGCTGCCAAAGGTCTGGGGGGGAGTTCAAGGATTCTGCAGCTGCTAGAAAAGTTCAGAAGGCTGACAGAGAGAAACTAAGAAGGGACCGACTAAATGAACAGTTTTTCGAGCTGGGAAATATTTTAGGTGAAATGAAAAGAATTTAATGCGATCACACATTGCTGTTTCTCTATTTCTACTTCCAGTATTTATACAATTATGCATTTTGCTTTGATTTTCGTCATGGAAGTTGACACCACCTTTTCCCTCTTCTTCTTCTTTTTTGAGTTTAGCATGGACATATCATTTGGAGACCTATAGCTTTCAGAGTGGATATTATTGTATTATGTTGCATACTCTTAATGTGCTTTGTTCCCTTATAATATATTATTAAGTGCGAAGATTCTGTAATATTCTACTGGGAAAACTCACTGGAAATTCTTACTGACTACTATGGAGCTATATTCTCTATATTAATGCAGATAGACTTTCTTCATTGCCGTTTCATTCTCATTTCCCTGATTTTCAACCTTGGATTTCTTTATTAGGAATTAGGATGTCTTGACAACGAGATTTTTTGGAATAACAAACTCTGATGCATTTTACCTTTGCTAGGAGGGAACGTGCATTTTACCAATTTAACTTATTGGTGGGGAGGCCATGCGTATATGGAGAGAAAACCTGTGTAAAGGAGGGACAGTTGGAAGTATTTTGTTCACTGACTGGGTCATCTTTTGTTCAACCACCAGTTTAACTTTAGAATATCTCAGTGTGAGGCATGGGAAGGGAAGGTAGTGAGCTGAGTAGATAAGGGAGAGCATAAAACCTTTCTAATTTTTCTCACAGCTTGTAGTTTTCTTTCTAAAGCAATACCAATTGACATAACTATTAGCTCTATCACAAATCGCTGAGAGCATTGTTATGTGTTGCGAGAATATGAACAGTGTTTCTGTATTTTTATTCATTATTCTTGGTGCTGCTATCGGTCCAGTCATTTCCCTCTGGATTAGGGACACAGGATTACTTACTTTGATATTATCTATAACTCCATAGATCCTGGTAGGCCCAAAAATGACAAAGCAACCATTTTAGTGGATACAATTCAATTGCTAAAGGATCTGACATCTGAAGTTAACAAATTGAAAACTGAGAATGCTACATTAACCGAAGAATCACGTGAGGTGATTTTTCTTTCTTTTATGTGCTATTATATAAAAAGATTTGAGGATTATATTATACCTAATGGCTAGTATTAGTTCATCATGCAATCTTATTCAACTGCAGCTAGCTCAGGAAAAGAATGATCTTAGAGAAGAGAAGGCATCGCTCAAATCTGATATTGAGAATCTTAATGCTCAATATCAGCAGAGACTCAGGGCTACATACCCTTGGCCTGCCATGGATCACTCGGTCGTCATAGCCCCTCCCCCCTTTCCATTTCCAGTGCCAATGCAAATGCCTCCTGGGCCATTTCCTGTGCATCCATCCTTGCAGCCTTATCCATTCATCGGAAATCATAATCCGGGGGTAATTGCAAATCCTTGTTCCACCTTTGTCCCGTACATAACTCCTAACTCTGTAATTGAGCAGCAGTCCTCCCGAAATACACCGCCTTTTGTTCATCCAGGTAACCAGTCTCGTAACTTGAGCAAGCAAGATTCCGGTAGTAAATCCTCAAGTGAAAGCAAGATTGAGAAAAGTGTAGATTCTAGTGAAGTTGCAACGGACCTGGAGTTGAAGACTCCTGGATCCTCCACAGAACAGGTTAGTTTGTCAAGTTTAATGCAAAGCAATAGTAATAACCTCCTGAAGCTGGCCTGTTGTTAGCATACTCATATCCATGTCATCATTTAATTAAGTATTGTACATTTGCAGGATACATCATTTGAACAAACAAACAGTAAGAAAATGCGCAGGAAGGAAAATAATAAATCTGAAGAGAGTTTTTCAAGTAGATGTTCTTCATCTTGTAGTCTAGAGGTCAATTCGTCTAGTAGCACGGCTAATGGTAAATAAATCTATCGATAAATGTGGAAGCACGTAACAGGGGCAGGTTCGCCCAAATTAGTCCCTTGATTTCATTTTGGTGATCCTTACCTTACTCAAACTTACTAGTGCTTATCTGCAACTGGGGTGGATCATCTTCAATGCAATGTAAAGGACCATTACTAAGTTAGTAGTATCTGAGATTATGACGTATTACATACTTACCTCTACCTCGTTGGTGAAGTCTCCAAAGTTGCAGCAGCCACTTATTGGATCATCTCCTTATGTACTACCTGTACATGGTTGTGCAATTAGGTTATGTCTCTATAGTTACTTGTTTATTTGCAAAAATCCAACGCTGCTACATTCGCTTAACTGTTATAAAGATGGTGGGTCCATTCGTTTCTCTTGAATACTTCTGGTTTCCTTATGCTACATGCCTTGACAGACGATGTGACAGAGATATTTGGTTTCATAAATCATGTAGGAATGACTGTGAGAGCACTAGATGCAAAGAATACATACATGATATTTCAACGAATTATGTCAAATCAAGGAGACAAGACTGGACGGCCTCAAGCTCGACCAAGAGGGAGCAATTGCAACGGGCATTAGCAGTTAGACCAAGAGGATGAAAATGATTCCGAGGAAAGAATCGAATGACTTTAGTGCTGAAAGAGACAGTGGGGAAGAGGCCATTAATGCTGCTGTTATCCAGAAATTTGAAGGTCTTGAATGAGAGGTGGAGGGGCATCCAAATCCAGAGTGCCCAAAAGCAGATATTGCTTTCTCTGCTGCATGTGAAAATCTAGATATGTTTTAACTGGTTCACAGGACATTGGTGAAATAGAAGAGTACAAACAACAGAGTGGGAGCTCCCTAGTTTGTGACTTGAAATCTTCTTGGTCATAATCTAGCAGCATTTTGTTTTAAAGGTTTGAACTTTGGAGGGCGTTGAGTTTTACTGATATTTGCCTATCTTTGATGTCATAAGTTTCCATTGGTACATTTGATAGTTTTGTGAAGGTTAAATCAATGAAATTTTGATATACATAGTTTTGGGCTATGTTGAACAACGTTTGGATGAAATGAAAATGTATGAGAGGTGGTTCTTGTCTAAATGGGCACTGAAATTCTGGTCAAATATATTCTTTCGATTTTTTCAAAAATTTGGAGCGACACTCAACCCACTTCTGCATAAAAACAAACTCAATGTAGCTTCCCAAAAATAAATAAATAGATAAATTTGTTACAATACATGCACACTATTCAAAGTCTCTTGCCGTGGAAGGACAGCAAATGGTAAAACGATGATTTTAATGGCCATTGTTCCATCACTCGCTGAGCGCGTGATTGTGTTGGCTCCCCCATCCTCTTTTACCGAGTGTTCATTTAATTGTCAGCGGCATGTCCTGTCATGCATTAATTAAATATAAACATGGTTTACTGATAATTGATACGAGCTGATAAATGAAATAAAAATAAAGTTGTCGAATATTTAATGGTTTTTTCCTTAATTTTAAGGAGTAAAAAATTTTCCATTTTATACGTATTAGAGGTTGGAGGTTCCAACTTTTATAGCCATACCCCTAATTTATTGTAAAAAAAAAAATTACCGTATTAAAAATTTTAAGCATCTGAATTCAGCTTAATTGGATAAGACTCTATTCTCGATAAAAGTTGAGTTCGAATTCCACTGCCACATGTTATTATATTAGAAAGAGAAGACTTCCATTTAAAATCGATATAAATGGTAAATCGATATTTCAATAGTATTAAATATAAGTTTGACAAAATTTAGAGAAATATAACTAATATGAATATAATACTAATATTAATAATTTATAATTTATTTAAAAATAATGAAATATTTATTTTTATAATTTTTTTAAAATATCAATCAACGTAGTTCAAAAAAAAAAAGCATCAAGGTTAATATCTTACCAAATTAAGTTAGGTGCATCATACCTCAAGGAATCCCATTGAAATTAAGCTTAATCTATGAAACCAAATTTGTAATTTAACTTAAAATAAACTATTTAAAATGATTTAAATAAAAAGAAATTATTAACTTACCAAAGTTTGTTTGGTGGTACCTGGAGAGTGACAACACGCGCTTTCGACGTCCACTTTATTGACTCACGCTCACCTAATCTGATCGTGAACCACAACTGACACCACAGAGGGAAAAGAAAAGAAGACATTTCAGTCACTCATAGCGGCGGAGAAGAGCCGAAGCAAGCGGAGGCTCAAGGATAATCCATAGCTAAGCTCGGTCATGGCGGTGGTGTCCACTTCTCTTGCATCTCAACTATCAGCAGTCCGATTGTCCAGCTCCAAGTCCGACATTTCTCAGACTCTGTTTCAGAACGTTCACTCACAAATCCGCCTTGCCTCCTCTCGGAAAGGTTCCCGTGGCGTTTTCACCATGGCTGGCTCCGGCAAGGTATTTAACCTTTCTCATTAATATGTTATTGATCTGCGCTCGAGCCGTTTCGGCGACCTCAAGAACTATAGATTAGTCTGTCGATCGTCATTCTGGACTTCGTTATTATCTCTTAGAACGAGTGGGAGAGGCAATTAGGAATCGTTGCTTATTTTTTAATTTAATTGTAGGCGGCGGACAATCCGAAAGAGGCGATAATTTTGAGTACTAATCTATTGAAGCTATACATATTACTTTGACGAGTTTATGTATTGATCGTACTTGTGATTAGGGCACGTTTAAGATTTAATTATTACTGTTAACTTTTTGGTTTCATATCTCTCGAACCGTCTAGCGTTTTTGAATAACCATGGAATATACTGATTGGCACATCTTTAATGTTTTTTTTTCCATTTTTTTTATTTTCTCTAATACTTAAATTTATAAGGCCATAGTTTTTACGGTATTCTGTACTATCTAATTTGCATTTTTTTTTTCTAACTTCTAATTATTCTCATCTTTTGCTGTATTCGCAGTTCTTCGTTGGTGGAAACTGGAAATGTGTAAGTATATTCATTATCAATAATCATATACCTAAAGTTTTGTGATGGATGATTTTATATGCCAAGCAAAAAAAGTGTGTATGGACGGTGTAAATGCGTGCTATGATTTCTCTTCAGATCATTCCACGCTTCTGTTCTGGCCAAAATCTCACTAGCATGGAACGCAAGTCTTATCACCATATTTCTAGAAGTTTGCTTTTCTGTGAAAACTTGTGTCGAACATAGATGAGGACGTAGTTGACTTTTAATTTTCATCTTTTCATTCATTTTTCTAATATCATATTCACTTACTACTGTCCTGTATTAACTGATTTATTTGAACTTGTACGAAATCTTGTTAACTACTAAATGGACGTATGTACAATATTTGAATTAGAAGAAGCCTTAGAAAAATAGATCATGTTCTTCTTTGTCTCTCTATCTTCATTTTCATGGGATGAGGTTTTTAGTTTGAAACTGGTAACTGGTTAGGTTCAAGCTATCCCTCCTGCCAGTTGGCCCAGTTCTATACGAGATACAACTTTTGAATTATTTTGATTCAAGCAACTTTCCTATTTTCAAATACTTAGTCAGTAGGAACCCTTTTTTGTTCAGCATTATTAAGTGTCTAAAGTACACTGGATCCATTACAATACCCAAATAAAGACATCTATGTCTACCTGTCACTGTGGCTTGACCATGATCCAAGATTATTGAACTACTAATATGTCCCCCCCTCCCCATGCTGTATATATATATTTGTAAGTTGATATTGACATGTATTGATTCTTTCCCCATTTGTTTTAATATTCAGAATGGTACAAAGGAATCTATAGCCAAGCTTGTCTCAGACTTGAACAATGCAAAGTTGGAGGATGACGTTGGTAAGTTACGTTTGTTATTGGAGGACGCCTGTCATAAACTTCTTATTTTGTTTGGTACTCAATGTATGTGTTCTTAAGTTAAAAAACAAAGGTCAAGTTTTAGGGTGCGTATCTTCCCCCTCCTGTAATGTATACTATGCTTATTGCTTACTAAAAAACAAAGGTTGCATTTGATACCAGCTCATTCAATTAGAATGAAAACTTAAGCTTGTTTCTGACTTTAATACTTGAATTGGTTTCCTCTTCCTCCTTTTTTAATAATACTTATTCTAAGACCTTTATAAATGTTCTAGTAGGTTGGTAAGTGGTAACATTAAATTATTACTACATCTGAGTTGATGATGAGGATGAATGACATTTTTGTTTTAAATTCTGATCATCTTTCTCTTCATATTGAAAGCTGGGTTTTCGATAAAAAAATATCTCTTCATATTCATTTTTCTACTCTTTTATGTAGATTATTTTGAAAAAAATAAATAACTTCGGATATGTGTGGGAAAATGCAGATGTTGTTGTAGCACCTCCATTTGTCTACATTGATCAGGTGAAGAGCTCTTTGGCATCTAGGATTGAGATTTCTGCCCAAAACTCATGGGTGAGCAAGGGTGGCGCTTTTACAGGAGAAATCAGGTTATTTGGGTTCCTCTCAATGAGCACATTTTAATTCTCGAGGACCGTTAAAAATTTGCTATCTTAATTCAACTTCTATTGCTGTTGATTATTTTTCTAACATAAAGTTTTCTGAAAAATTATGTTCAGTGCATGTAAACTCTTGATTGTACTGCATTTGACGATGATAACAACTTAAGTGTGCTTGCTTCGTGATCTGCAAATGAGATTATGACAATATTGAACACTAGAATACTAGTGTTTGATTTGATGATACTTAAAATCTTGAACTGCTTTTAGTTGTAGAGTTTATAAATTTTCGTTTTCAAAATTGAGGAGTTTTAGAAATACACGACTCCCTAAGAGATTTAGATGTTTATAAATTAGATAGCTTAAACTTATAATTTTATTTAATTTCAATAGTTAATGATTACTTTTTTGAGGGTTTCGCCTCTTCCAGGGAAGTTTTTTGGGAAGTAAGGTTATGATTGATCTAATTGTTGTTTTCATCTGACGCCCACTAAGCTTGTGTTTGTCTTTTTCTTTGGAACTCATACTTGGGGTTTTTCGTATAAATGTGTGTTTTGTGTTTTTCCGCATACAATTATATGTCAGATCTTAGCATTGTTAAAAAAATATTGTGTGCACTGCAGCGTTGAACAATTGAAAGATATAGGCTGCAAGTGGGTTATCCTTGGGCACTCTGAGCGGAGACATATCATTGGTGAAGATGACCAGGTGAATGTTTTGAAATTGAGCTTTAAGTGGTTTCCAATCGATGTTCAAGCTGATTCTCTCCAATGCTGACTGATGCTCTGGCAACTATAGTTTATAGGAAAGAAGGCTGCCTACGCCTTGAGTGAGGGTCTTGGAGTAATAGCCTGCATTGGGGAATTACTAGAGGAAAGGGAAGCTGGGAAAACTTTTGATGTGTGCTTTCAACAATTGAAAGCTTTTGCAGGCAAATTGCTGGCTCATTCCTTATTTCACTTTCATGATGGTTATGAAGTCACTGATCCGAGATCAGAAAAGTGATAGAGTTTTCTGTAACTTCAGTTGTTCCTGTTGACTGCAGATGCTATTCCAAGTTGGGATGGTGTTGTTATTGCATATGAGCCTGTATGGGCAATTGGGACTGGCAAAGTGGCTACACCCGAGCAAGCACAGGAAGTGCATGCAGCAGTTCGTGATTGGCTTAAGAAGAATATCTCACCAGAAGTTGCATCTAAAACACGAATTATTTATGGAGGTAACTGCAACTTTCATTTGTATTCTGTAATTTACTAGTCAACTTATGGCCATTGTAGAAATAAATTTACTTGTGTTAACAAGTTATTGTGAAGTCCATGTTTCTTAACATTGCCATTGTGATTTATGAGTAACAATCTGGAGCGCCTCACATGTCTAAGAAATGATGTTATTGTTAGGATCTGTGAATGGAAGTAATTGTGCTGAGCTTGCAAAAAAAGAGGATATAGATGGATTTCTAGTTGGAGGTGCTTCGTTGAAGGTGCATTTCTCCTTAGTCCTTATCCCTTTCGCATTTCTAATGTTTTGTAGAAGAAAATTTAGTGAATCAAACACTAAGTTCAGCATCTCAACCTTTTTTCCATGTTGAAATCGCAGGGTCCTGAATTTGGAACGATTGTTAATTCTGTAGCCGCCAAGAAAGTTGTTGCTTGAAAATTTTAGGAGTTTCTGATGTCAAAGCGCAAGAGGAGAGGGTGGCAATGTTTTGTGTTTACAATATCCTTTGGCTCTTTTTCATGCTAATCAAGTTTTCAGCGTGTTTCAGGTTCTTTGTTCAATTAAAAAGGAAGAAAATTATATCCTTATGTTGTATTTCTGAGGCTACTTTGCTATACAACACTAGAGTACAGAAATTGTTGGATCGGAATATGTCCACCTAATAAGAGTTCTACCCATATTTCTCAATTTTTACTAATAAGAGTTCTACCCGTCTTTCTCAATTTTTAGACTTCCATAAAATTTTTTTTGGAGTACAACATATGGGGTGGGAATCGAACTCGCAATCTCTTGGAGGTATATGTTAATTACTACTGAACTATGTTCGTTTTGGCTTTTAGACTTCCATAACAGTGTAGAGCCTAAGTGGTGGTTTGGATAGATAGAATGACTAGTCAATCACATACGTCTAGGTAACGATTCTTTGCTCGGGGAACAAATTAGAAGAGACTAGAGAGCAAGAGCAAGATGTGTTAGCTTGGACCCGAGCTCTGGGAGAGGAGAGCAAAGGCAAGATTTAGGGATAGAAGCTGCAAACTGATATCTTGTTTGGTGACGTTCCTATTTTTTGTTTTTCATTCACATTTTAGATTTATACAGTCGGTCAATAGTTTTTTGATATGTGGGAAACCTGGGAGATAGTTAAAAGGAAGTTTGGCAATGAGAATGAAACACAGTTCATTTGAGAGATGCTGCTGTTTCTTAAATCTATTTTCTTTTACTCTAAACTTCTTTAGAAACTCGCCTCGAAGAAAGGTTCCTTGTTACTTAATTAGAATGTAAATTTGGCATCAAGAACTTGAGTGTCCAATGGGGCATGTCCATGACCATGGTTACCTTTGCTGAGGCAACACTCAAAGAATATATCCCAAAACCAACCCGCTTTCCTCTGTATTTCATGGCAGTGTAGAATTTTGAAGTGAGAGAAAGGAAGAGGCGTGGGAGAGAGAGAGAGAGAGAGAGAGAGAGAGAGAGAGAGAGATGGATTGGTTGTATCCAAAGAGGAGGGGTCCAGAGTGGAAGCAGGGATGGGCAGGCCAAACCCTAGGCTCTGTTTCTTCTCCATCACCTCAATTGCTCACAATCTTTGGCATTGTTATTGTCTTGCTTTGCTTCTCTCAGTTCACAGGTGCTGAAACTCAAATGTATCGCTCAGCTGCCAATTTCCAGCTGCTTCTCTTCTTGCTGCCAATCTTGGTGATTTTCTTCATGTCTTTATATTCCACTGGTGGACTGATCAACTTCCGATTCCGGCGACTCGCAACCGAGTCGACTAATCGGGGTGCCTCGCCATGGACCATCGCTATTTTGGTCCCTCTCGTTCTGGTTTTGCTTTATTTCCTACCCTCGTTCGGTTGAAGGTTGTTTGAATAATCTCTCAGGAATTCTGGTGAATCCTACAAATCTTGTGACATTTAATTGCAGCCTTCAAACAGGAGTACATCCAGGAAATTTCTTATAAAGTTTGGTTAGTTTTTATAACATTCGTTTCCATTTTTTTTCCTTAAAAAAGCAAACGTGGAGTTTTACTTGAAAAATAACACCTTTGAAAGGTCAAATAACATTTGTTAGTTCCTCTAATTTAACGCGTGAAATTATTTGTGATTAAACTTCACATAGATCCATAAAAATTTAACAGAATTATCCCCATCTTTTCCTATTTATCATTATCAACTAAAATAATATCTTAAATCTTAAAATGTAAAAAGTTAACTTTCTTAACATTAGCTTGCAAATAAAGAGACGAAGGTTTCAACCTATAATTTGATATAAAGGCTTACTCAACTATGTATTTATCTACATCACTTTACATCTTGCTGTATGTATTTGTTTTTATCAAGATCGTCGATACTATAGTTTTAGATGAAACATTTATATGAACCAAAGTCTTTTTCAATTCAACCTCGAAGATGAAGATTATTATTATCAATTCGTCTGATATTTGCGTTTCCAATATGGAAGAAAACTTTCTATGAGCCACTCAAACGTTACCAACATATCCATTATTTTAATGTCAATTGATTCCATCCACCACCCACCTTTTTTTATTTTTCTTTTTTCTCATACCAACTNACTCATTACCAATTGGCTTCATTTTCAAGTTTAGTTTAGCCCTTGTTTCTTTAAGTCATAATTATACTTTTATGCAGGCTGGATTTTTCTTCAATAGAGATATCATATTTTAAAAAGTCATTTGGATTCTTGGGTCATGAACATAATCCTCTTTTCAAAAGAGAATTGTATGAAGTAAAATATCAAAGGAGGATTTCATTAAGATTCTAATAATACAAATCTTTTAATAGTTTTATTTCCCGTAGAAAGCTACAACAATGTTATTTTATCAATTCAGCTCTCATATTCAATTCTTTAGTTTGCCATTAAAAACTTATGCGATTGGTATTGACTAAAGTAAATTTATTGCCTTCTGTTTTCCTTCTTAAATTAAATTATTAATATAATTAGCTTATTGTTAACATCATGTCAATCTAATCTTTAAAAGTTAAGAAATTTTAGTTGAATTGATTTGATGTGACAGTATTGTTAACCAAATTCAAGTGATTTGACACAAATAATCAAAATACCTAATTAAAATTCTCAAAACACCGGACTTCAATTTATAATTATAACTAAGATCCTTCATTTACTATCATTTTTCAGAACCGGATTAAAATCCAGAAAGTTCAAGGTCAAGAGTTGATGAATTTCATCTCTAAACCACACAAACCAAGATGAAAACTGATCGAAAATAACTCGATTAAACTATCTCTGCTTCACATTTCAACGAAGAATAAACTCGGATCATCATACATCTTCAATCCTTACCATTATTTCAGCAATACTCGATCATATATCCGATCCTTTATCACGATCATCAGCGTAATCTCTTCTTCTTCCACAACCAAAACAGGCATCACATATAAATTAAACACCGAACTACAATTTACACGACAATCATATCAATTAAATTAAAGCTAGCTACCAGGAGCCATGGCCGCACCGACAGTGCGTCGTCTTCCAGCCCCCCCGATTACAAGCGCAGCCATAGTACCTGGAAGAGGAAGAATCCATGGACGACAAGCAGCGAACGAGAACAAGAATAGTTACCGGCACGGCGAGAAGAGGCCAATTGATTTGGAATTCGGAGAAGTCGATGCCCTCGGAGGGGAAAAGGGAGGACAATCCGATCAAGATGGAGACTACGGCGAGAAGAACGAGGATAGGATACGGCAGAGGAGCGGAAGGGCGGGGAGTACATCCATAGCAATAAGTCATTGGAGGAGCTTCTGCGATCTCTCTCGTCGTCAACAATGGCGATTGATTAACAGGAAAATGGAAGAGAAGAGAGAGAGGGAGTGGAATTTATAGCGGAAGGGGAAGACTCTGATGATGCCGTGGTGGAACGCGTTAGCAGTAGCCCCTATCAAATGAAGTTGCGTCGGCTATTTCCATTTTCCCATTTCCTAATTTGTTTGCTACTTTTTTTTTTCTCTTCATTTACGTATTTGTTTCGTTTTTTTAGTACAAGCACATTGAATAAATATTTAAGTTCACTATGGTCGGAGTTAGAGATAATATCTTAACTAGTGGACGCTCCCTTTAACAATTTATTTGATTATTATTATTAGGTCTAAATTATGTTTATTTTAGTTGATGTATTTTAATTCTAGTTGATTTTAATTTTTATATTTATATTTTTATGTTTCATGAGATTTATTGAATAKAGTATTATGTTAAAATTGTGGTGGAAAATGATATAAAAAAATAAAATTGTTTAAAAGTATAGGAACTACAACATACCCTTTTAAGTACTAAAAACTATCATGGAATGTTCTAGTGGCCAATAAGGGTTTATGTGAATAGTAAAGAGTTGTGTTCAAACTGTTCACCTACCTAAAATTTAATATCTTATGAATTTTCTTGTCAACCAAATGTAGTAGGGTTAGATAATTGGTCCATGATTAGTCRAGGTCCGCGCATCTAATCTGAACATACGGATATAAAAAAAGTACAAGTACTAAAATAGACGAAAACTAAAAATTATCGAGACCAAAATAGATATCTTGAAATTATAATAACAACCAAAAGTATTGACACGAAAATAGTGTTGAAATATTATTATTGTCATGGGTTTTGATTTGTCATGACAAGAGACAATGTTCACTATCACATGGCCTATGGAAGGAAAAAAAATCAGGACACGTGTCCTTTGCCAAAACAAAAAACAATGAGAATTGGGACGTCGGAGGGGAGGGGTTGATCAATTATGAAGTTTCCATGAATGGTGTTTCTGTGTTTACTTTTCTCTTTCTTGGAATTTCTCTTTGTTTATTTTCAATTTTTTCAATTTATCACATATTATTGAAATTTTAAGTCAGTTTATATAAAAAAAATTTAAAAAATAGTGGAGGTATATATTTTATATAATTTAAAAGTATAACAATCAAATTATGGTTAAAAAACAATCGATGATGCCAGCAATTAACAAAACAAAAAATAATAACAATAGTAAATTTGACTACATAAAATAACAAAATACTGTTTCTGTTTTCTATTGTTTTTTGTTTTTTGTTTTACATAATCTAATTATGAATGAMTCAATGTAAATAAACAATTAAAAAACTCTATAAGCTCTTTAAGAAGATTATTTATTTAGTTATTTACTAATGATGAGAAAAACAAATAAGAATTACATGACCAAAAAAACCCCTCATTGAAGTGAAACTAAAAAGGGGATTGGGGCATACTTCCAAGTTCCAACGCGTACATTGAAGAAGATTATTTATTAAAAGTTGACTTCAACAATAAATTTTTTTTAGTATTTCTACTTTTTTTTAGTGAATCTATTTAGGTCGGGTTAGAACCTCAAAAAAAGAAGAAAAAAAAAATCCCCATTTTAAAATTTTGAAAACCAATGGTTTGGCCAATTTTGATATGGACTATCAATTTGGACTAGTTTTATACATCCTTGAAGTTGATACTTAGAAGAAAAAAAAACCCCAGAAACTTAATGATATACAGACACAACATTGATGGTTTGGACTTTGGTAGTATAAATTAAAATTATTGTTCATAAACTCGCGAATTTTCTGAATTGAAAACAATTAAACAACTTATGATTTTTCATAGATTACATAATAAAATAAATTGCGAGTTTGACCCTCGAAAACTTCTATCATTAATAAAATGGGAATCTGCCTGATCTAATATAAGAGCTATGACACACAAATAGAGATTGAAATAACTGTCATCTGGTTAAAAAAAATGGAGAAAAAAATAGAGATTGAAATAAAATACAGTTAATAAAAAAGATAGGGCGATCATTTTAATTTATTTACACAAAAAATCACAGATGGTTAAGGCATCTACTTTACCGGAGAACTGTGTGGTAGGCAATGTTCTCCAATCAAACAGCCCCCCCTTCGAACTTTTTTCTTGCTAGATATGATATCAGAAAGTAAAAGAGTTCAATCTCATCATAATCAGACTTTTCCTTCATACTGGAAAAATTGTTTGTAATCCTGCTGCAAGGTTGCCAGAGTGTTTCTACACGGACCTTCTGCAGAAACAACGCCAAAATGAGTAATGTGAACTTTTTGAATCGTCCTATAGAAAAACCACGATACTTACCGCCAAATACAGTGTGAAGATATTGAAGATCCTCTGCTGAACAAGCATCTATAAGAGCATAGACACCAGGCCTTAATGCTTCATCGATTTCCCTGCAGCAGAATCGTCAAATTTTGGATCATAAGCATTCACTTGCCAATCTTGTAATATGCTCAAGAAAAAGGTTATCAAAATCAGAAATAGATGAGTATCTAGGGAAATAGCCTTCCTTGACTTTCTCAATAGTTTTACATTTTAGTAAGATCAGCAGCTGTTCATGTCATATTGTCGTGACAAATGATTCATTATACATCATATTTGTAAGAACATCGAACTATAATTTGCTGAAAATTTTGTTTCATAAAAGTTTAAGGATTCAGTTTAAGGATTCAAACCTTATAATCCCGGATTTAAGGGGACCGAATCCTGAATAAACCCATATGTAATTTGAAAGAAACAGGGAACTGTGCTGCCCTATGATATCCCGCTGCTGTCTTATCTGTGTCATGGAAGCAGAAAAAGGGTATGTCAATTGGACGAATGAAAAGAGATGATACAACTTCATTTAATATCAGAGTAAAACTTTGATTAGTATGTGATATTAACAAGTCTAAAGGGAAGATTTTTATTATTGATCTAATTACCATGAGTCTTTTTATAGCTAAACTGATAGGAAATTTTTTTACGATGTAACCGACCACATGTTCATTTGTTATTAAATAGAATTCCAACAGGTTTAAAGGGTCTAAAGTTCGCCAATAACATTTTCTGGGAAGGAATACATAGACTTCATGATAGGCCTGCCACGAAAATTTCCCATATAATACAGTTCTTGCCAAAAAAAAAAACTAGTCCATTTGTCTTCAGGCAAAAAAAAAAATCATCCATCTTAAATACCCATTGTTGCTCAGAACATTCTATTACAGAGGGTCCAATGGCTCAGAACATCTTAATCCTGTTAATACATGATTGGTAAAAGTGAAACTATAGCAGCCAGACAAGCTTACACTCTCATAAAATCGCATGAAAGAATTTGTTCAAAAGTAGCTAAACGTATGAAGGCTTCATTTCCCAACTCGCTATGAAACATAAAAGAATTAATCTTGGCAATGAAACAGAAGAATTGCATAAACTATGATGCTATTCAGGCTGAAAACTTAAAGTAATACAAAATTATTAAGAAATATTGATGGAAACATCAAACCTCTTCATAAATCCTTCGGAGGAAACAAGCACATTTTACTCCCTCATCTACTTTCCATGAAAAGTAACCACCCATGGTATCCGGAGCCGGACCTACTCTTTCAAGGGAATGAAGAAGAACAGACACCGATGCTAGTAGTTGTGCAATGCAACGCTTGCACTCACTATAAATAACGAAGAACTTAGTTAGATCATATGGAATATTAAAGGTTTGAAGGGAAGGGCACAGTATAACAATCAAAACGGACTCCCACAACAAATATCACTTTGATTCAAGAAACATAAAACTCACGTACAGTAGAGGGAAAAAAGGTAACAATAAACGGCTATAGCAATATACAGATATACGACCTTACTGGAACAGGATATGTTCTATTGGTTGTACAACTGTTTCCTTGAGGTCTAAGCAATATACAGATATCACCATGAGTTATTAGACGAGTAATATCAAAGTTCTGAATTACAACTAGCTAAACATTAGAAAGCGACTCTTTTCATGCTTCTAACTTGACAAGACAAGATTATAAATAAAAACCATTGAAGTATTAGGTTCTGCCAATCAATTGTTCAAACTGGAATAAATGGTGCTTTATGTAGTTAAATGAACTACAGCATAATTTCAAGCATAACACATGCCGTGAAACATCAACTAACCAGTACTGTATCCAATCATCAGGCAAGAATAAATCACCAATAAAGAATGATCAAACAAAAGAAAAATATTACAACTCTGAAGATAGAGATACCAGTAATTGCCTTCACGAATAAATTTTTTATACTACATGACATCATACCTTTTATGGTGCCTGATAACAGTATATAGTAAGCGGCAGCTGGCAGCAAAAATATCTATTAAGAATTGTCTGTCTATAATTGAATTACTTGTGGTTACAACTACATTGGAGACTTCCCGAGCTGAGATAACGAAATTTTCTGATTGTCCTTGGAGCTTAAGAGAAAAATCTTCAAAAACTGCTGCAGGAATGCGTAAACACTCTGCTACATGCCAAGCATTCATTTGGAAAAGAGCATGCTTTCCCGAAACTCTTGTGAGCACTTCAACAGACATAAGAATGACTGAACCAGGATCTGGATCACTCTTGTTTTTCGTGTCAATCATTCTTGAATAGAAAATTTGTGGAGTCTGCAAGTGCAGAACTATGCTAAACAGACCAGCAATTAAGCTCTGAATGTGTCTTTTAACCACACTCAAGCACTTGCGTCCTGAAAAAGAGGGAGTGACAAAAGACAAATCAAATAAAATAAATTAAGATTGGTTAATCAGCCCCCCAGACATTGAAGCTTGAGTTGCATGACACAATTATTTTGAAATGATAATCTTTACGCTTCGTTGCTCTCATATACAGGTAATGCAACAGGAACAGGTCCCTTGTCTGATTAGGGGTTTAGTTTTCATTGTTTCTTCGAGGTGTTTATAAGCTTCAACGTCGTTGATGCAGTTTCTCTTGTTGGATTCTTCATGGTTTTCTCTCCCAAAGTTTTGTCCTTCAAATAGTGGGTTAGATGCTGTTTTTTTTTGTCAGATAGGGGTTTAGCTAAAGTAGCTCTTTGGTCTTTGCGGTTCTACTCGTTGGATATTTGTTTGTTTGATTTTCCCTTGGGCATTTTGTTTTGGTAATTCTGGACATTTTACTTTGTTGGTTACTTGCTCTTCTAGGGGATTTGCATTCTTGAACTTTTTTCTCTCTTTTAGTATATCGATTAAAAATTTGTTTCTGGTTAAAAAACATACAGGTAATGCAACATGCGTGACCACGAAAAAGTAACTAACATACAACTAAAAATGCATAAACATTGTGCTGCACATGCTGAAAACATCTAATAAGACGGTCCACTTTAAACACTGGAAAAACGAAGAAGAGGAAGAAATTTGAGTTGACCCCTTAAGGAATATGTCAAAAAAATACAGCACATGGTACAGGATCAGATTTTCTCTTGAACAATATGTTGATTTAAAATTACCTGAAGCAAATTCAAGAACCAAATCCAAGCATTCAACACCAGCTGCAACAATAGAGGAACACCTTCCCCCATCTTCACTTCCGGAATATAATTCATATATTGCTGTACAACCTTCCTGCACTCCAACTAGGGCTCTCTCTATAGCCTGAATTGCAGATAAGAGATGCAACTCTGAGGCTTTCCTTATGAACACTTTGAAAGACATTCTCAATGAACTTTTAAATTGATCTATGTAGTAGATTCTGGGAAAAGATGATTCTTCGAACAAACATAAGTGACCATCAAGAGTCTTTGTAGTGGACTCTGTATCATGGGATGTTAAAGTAGCTCTTTTTCCTTGTAGAGATATGCACTTTCCTATAGCTTGCAAATGTAGATTTATAAGGTTGGAATATAGATTTCTGGATTGCATAGGATCAGCAAAAGGAAACAGATGACCTAATCCCTCAAGATACTTTAGAACACCATCCAAGCAAGTAAGCAAAAAGGGCTGTGGCACTTCAACCATATCCACAAATTTTAGCAACAAGAATCGTGAAATGCTAATTAGGATGGCCATAGAACTTGATGACAAAGGAATGCTATCATATTTCATATGCAATCTTAAAATGACTGAAGCAGCAAGAAATAGCTGTTTGAGTGCAAATGCTGCTTCAGGATAGGAACCTTTCAACAGCCCTCGCAGAAAAGGTTTGTTCAAAGATTGCATCTCAATTAAGTTAGCCTCACTGAGAATAGAGGCAACACTGCTTTTATTTCCCAATTTCAACCTTTTTCTCTTTAAGCTAGTATTTTTATTGTCATCATCACTTTGAGAAGATTCCAATTTCTGATATTTACTACATGATGTATCAACCTCGGAGCTAGGGCCCTTACCAGAGGGCTCATTCACACCCAAAAAGTCTTGAGAAGTTTGATAATCACACAATTTTTGGGGCCGTTGACTGTCTCTATCAAGAAACATTTCCAAGATAAGACCTAATAGTTCCGAAATTGCATTTATGCAAAGGTTAAGTTGGGAACTAAATTCACATTTCAACTTCATTGATCTCGTGTGACGGTTACTATTCCTCAAATCAGTGTCATCCTCGGCAGATGCTAGGCCCCACAAAAATCCATTCAGGCAAGAAGCTAGAGAATAAACTTTATACATATTGCCTCTGTTTTTACCATCTCCAACCGTAACATTAGACTTCTTCAGATAGATAAGTTCACTCTCCACCTGTTCCTTCAGACTGATAGTCATTTGGATTGCACTATTGCACGCTTCCAAACAGCGATTGGAACCTAAAAATAGATCATCTCCATCGTTTAGTTCATGGCTAACATTCTCGGGTTGCTCCATGCAGGGTTTGTTGTCAATTACAATTAAGCGGAGAGCATTCTTAAATTGATATTTGCTAGTCGTTAAAAACAAGTATGATGTATGATCCATCAATGAAAAGATGATATCCTTAATTTGTCTGTCACTACCTCCTGAAGAAGCATCTTGAAGCTGATTAACAATTGATACAGACTTGAAAAGCCATGAAACAGGAAATTGATTTTCAGATGGAACTGGAGTAGATGAGCTTTGCCTATCGCCAGCCTCGTAGTAAGCCGTAAATATATATTTCAAGGCCTTCCGGCAAGATGCAAACAATTTGAGGAGCTCAAATTGATTTTCAGAACATAAAGTAGTCTGACTATCTAACACCAATTGCCTGGAAAACAAAAGAGAAGTAAAACGAAAATAAATTTCAAAGGCTCTTGACTACGACACTCCAAGAAGAAGCTACAAAACAAACCAGCTTCTAAGATTCTCTAGAGAGATAATTGTTTTATTATTATATCATTTTTGGTCTAATTAATAGTATAGATTAGGCCATGACAAATAAGATGCACCTTACTCTAGAAGAGCGAGTTCTATATTATCCTGCAAACTAAGAAACATTATATTAGATACAGTGTACAAGATTGGAAAAAATATTTCCAGTCAGGCACCACTGATAAGAAGAGAGAGTGCAAGGAAGATATAGAAGTAAAGTATACCTTTCAAGTTCGAGAACATTTGTCGTATAAAGGGAAAAAGACCTTGAACTAATATTCCCTTTTGGCATCCAACATAAAAGGTTAATAAAATGTTGACAAGCTCTGAATCTCACATTGCTTGGAGGTGAATCACTTTTCGATTGGCAATCTTCTGCGTGAAACATATCAGAAGAATTACTAACTGGTTTGGCAAGGGGAGAATAATCATCAGGAGTACGTTTGCCAACACAAATACCTGTAGTTGAGAGCTCAAGTGTGGCTATCACCTCCATCCAATCAGCTGAACTCGTACTAATATCATGAAAAGATGGTAATACCGTTGCCTTCAACTCATGGCAAAACCTTGATGGCATAAACCTGCAGACAAACTAATAGAATAGATAGTATTGCCATCATCTGATAAATTAAACTCCATAAACACTAGGAAATTTGGAAAAGAAAATAGATGGAAAGGTAATGACGAAAACGAGACCTTCAAAAGACATTAACAATCTTGTGGAAATCAAAACTAAAGAATAAAAAGTATTGTTTGAGAAACAGAGAGAGATGGAGAGGGTGAGTAGCATTTATTCAGTGTCTTACTCTTTGTTCATAAAAGATGGGGTCACTTAGTACAGATGAAGAAATTTGTTGCAGAGACACTTTATTTAGCTGCTGACATCCATCGTTTTGTTGCGATTCAATCTTCATATCATTGCTTGTTAAGAAGGGATGGGACGTACGAATTAAAAAAGAAAGGAACATTTTTAACTTCTTCTTAGCAGCATGAATGGCCCAAATATCAACATTCTGGCAAACAACCCACCAAACTGCTGTGGGAAATGACCTTTTATTCATGCTACAAATACTAAAGTCCCAATCATCGATCTCATCAAGTGTTTCAATACACTTTTCATTTGAAGTTGCAATTTTAGCCGGATTCAAAATTTGGCGTTTAGCTATTAAAGATAAATGGCTCATCATGAAATCAGTAAGATCTGCTGCTTCCTTTTGCAAAACTGAGACGAGCCTTCCAAACTTTTTGCTCTTTTTCCGTAACACTGACAAGTCATCATCACCAAGCACCTCAACCTGCATTAGATTCTCATTTCTCTGGTGCAAATATTCGAGAGAGTCTATCTGCCTATTCAAATCCACTAACCTCTGAAGAGCCATGGTAAGCAATACGTAAATTAAAGGGTACCAATCTTCATCAGTGCCTTGATGATAAAGGCTACAAATAGATTGGGCAACAGCAAGAACAGAAGCTGAAGGTTGAATTATCCATGAAAAATATCCTTCATCACTCCAGTCAGTCCTCTGCATCCAATCACAAGCAGAATAGGCTACCATTGAGTCTCCAATCGCTGCTGACATTTTTCTAGATGAACCTGGGGGCATCAGACTAATTGCTTGCCTATACAGGCTCCGGCAGGACATGTACAAGCGAAAGAAGAAAACAAAGACCCAGTGACTGATCACTCCAAATCCCTGACAGTTATCTTCATCTGCAACCACATCATCACATTTTTTCTCCATGATAGCGACGACAAATTCTTTTGCACCATCTGACTGCAGTCCAACCAAAATACTCATGCAAGGACGTAAGACTGAAATCAAGTTATCAATTGAAGTTCCAATTTGGAGAGCATTGCCAGATGTGATCATCAGAGAATCCAACATCAGAGCATACATTTCAGACAACCCTCTTCCAAGAAGCAGAGTTTTCAGATTCAAGCAACTTTTGCTGTTTCTTGTATTCAAGTTCAAATTACAAAGTCTCAGCCATCCTAAAGTCTCCGTCACATCCTCAGTTAACTGCTGAATAATTCCACTCGCTTGCCCTTCTGGTACATATTTAATAGCTTTATGAATTGCAAATTTAATTTCTTGTGAAGAGACTAGCGTCCCAACTGATTTTCCATAAGCTTCATGACCTAAAGAGGTCATAAAGCTAGCATAACTTTTTTCATTTTCACCTTCATTTGATATTACTGTCCTCATGGCCTTGCATAAAGCAAAAATAATAATATTGACCTACAATAGCAAACATATAGAAAAGAAATGATCATGGTTTTGAACATTAAATTATTGATAAAGAAAAATAGCAGAACGGGTTAAACAAAAAATATATATTACGATAGAGATAATGTGACAGAAAAGCAAGACAAATTTCAAATGGTAATCCCAAGACTTAATACTAACCTGCCGTAACTGACCATATAAAACAACCAGCTGGCATCCAAGTTCTTGAATCCTGGAAGTCAACAAGTGTTGCTCAGGTATGCTTGTGAAAGAAAGATTAATGGCAGAGTAAGAAATAATCACAAGCCATAAGCTCACCAAATCATTCCCAATCACATCATATTCAATTTCCAGAAGATAACCAACAGTCACCAGTATCTCATTGGCTGCTAAGACAAAAACTCCCTGGTCTATATTGTTTTCTAACTCGTGTCTTGATAATGATAACAAATTAGAGGAAACAAACATTACTTTATCATAAACCTTTTTTAAGAAATTAAGGTAAGCCCCTTCAGAGTTATCCTCTGTTCTCAAGTACACCTTTCCCTTCATAAAACTTGCAAGTAGATTATTTATTGATTTGAGTAAGTAACAAACATCCGACAAGGCTGGTCCCAGTTTAATTTCAGCACTAATGTGGTCAATGGTCAGAAGCAAAGGATCCAAAATCTGTACAAAAAACTCAAACAGAGACTTCCTTATTTCTGTACTCAAACTGCTTGAATAATTGCTTTTTTCTGAGAGTCCATCAGCACTTCCTTGAAGCGCACGTGATGCATGACTTGATGTATCATCCCTCAAATGTCCGAAACATCCCATTTTGTTGTTCAGTTTGGTGTCCTCAAACAACATTGAAGCTCCTTTCACCTTATTAACTCTGACAACAAGCACGTCAAACAGTTCTCCTACTGCACCCAATGCCAAGAACTTCTTTTCTGCAACTAGTTTTTGCACTTTATCAAATAAATGTCTATGATAGCTCTTCATATGTGCTTTAGACTCTTCTAATTTCTCATCATGGGATTTTGTAACCTTCTCTGAACCATGCAAGCACAGAAACCCATCAATATGAACTGTGTGAAACAAAGCATGAGATAGAACGTCTTCAAGTAACTTCATCAATGTTCTTGTCCTACCATGATTACATCCATCAGCTTTGAGACTTAAGTCACGCAATAATTGCAGTAATGGTTCCAGAAGTTTATTGACAAAATTGTGAAATCCAGTTTTCTTGGTGGGGTGAATCCACAAAAATTTAGCAAAAGGCTCAAGCATCATACGGGAAAATAACGTAGCAAAAATGCCTACATCTTCACCTTCAAGGCTATTTACATGAATTTTGTGAAGAAACTCAAGCACTGCATCGATGGTAGAAATCCAAGCGTCTAAATTGTCATTGGATAGACCCAAATGGGATGAAAATACTAAAGAAACACAATCTTGCACGCAATTGTACAACTTCAAACAATCCCCAGCAAATAACTCTTCTTTTGAGCTCGAGGACACATCTAGAAGGGAGATTGCATTTCTTGTAACAAAACAAAAGGCATGTAAAAGGTTTCTGGATAGATTCAAAGTAATGTTCATTTTGACTGATTCTTCCAAACAAAATTTAAAAACCTCCCAGCATCTATAATCCAAGCACGGTTCAATAGCCATCTTAAGATGTTTCCCACCATCATTCTTTGCCTTCTTTTCAAATGATATCAACAATGATTGCACCCAATCACTAAGAAAAACTATCAAGCGCGAAATTTTTACTGTATCATAACATTTATCTTCCTCTTTCAGCTTTGAGTCGACAAAGCTGAAAACTGCTTCGACCTTCCTGCATTGAAATACCGAAGAATATTAGAGAAAGGCTCACGCTGCTTCCAACAAAACCAAGGAATTGAATCATAACACACATGCAATGAAATAGCGTGAAAGAGAAACAAACTTTTGTTGGTCGAGCTCTTTGTTCTGGATCAAGAAAATCAACTCCAAGTTCCTCCACGGACGACCTTCTTCAGACCCTCGAAACAACTCCCTCTGTTCCGACTTCTCAACCCGTCCTGGTTCATCTACAACTTCCTCTTCCAGTGGAATGATAACCCGGGCAGACTTAGGAGGCCTCTCGGCTTTTTGAGGACTCTTTAGCTTCCTCTTCTTATTCTTCATCTTTGGATTCTTCTCTTTAGTCTCTAGCTCGGAAACTTCCATTAACGAATTCCTCTTCATCACTGCTAGATTTCCTTGAAACTGCGCTGTGAATGAAACGAATGCTTGAGATTTGGTATGCTTCAGTAAACGAAGTAATATTCCGACTTCAATATCATCCCAGTAGTGTACTCAGTGTGCCAATTCAAACCAGTGCTCTGGCAAGAGTCCTTTCTTCCTCTGAACTATATTTTGTTCTTCCAAAAGACATTTTTCTTCACCGAGAAGACGAACAGAAAACCAGGAAGCTCGAAAGCATGGAAGCACAAGTTTGGAAAGTAGAGTAAAACAGAGAGACGAGTAATCGGAGGCGCGAACGCGGGTAATCGGGCTAGGGCGCTATATAATCGAACCGGATTGTACACCCGGGTCGAACCGATCGTAGTCGGGTTGGTCCGGTTCAACTCATTTGCCTTGTAAAAAAAAATTTGGTAATTTTTTCCCTTTTCTCAAATATATCAGCCTCTTTGGTAGAAAATTCAATCGGCAAATGTGTAATTCTTTTACCTATTCTTGTTTTTTTTAATCATTTTACCTATTCTTGTAAACGTTGTAATCTTTTTCCTTTCAATACAAAAACACGTGGGTGAACTCATGGTTTTGGTTTTGGTCCGAGGCGAGTGCATCACCTACTCGAGCTAAACTCACACCAACAACTTTGTAAACCTCATTTGTAAGGTGAAAACGTTCTAATAAATAATATAAATTATTAGTATTATTTATGTAGTATGCTTTAAATTATTTATGCCAGTGTGAACATAGTTCAATTGATTAAGACACTTATCTCTGACCAAAAAGTCGTGAATTTGAATCTTATAAAATATTTGTAATTCATTTACTTGTACTTTTAAATATATATACTAATAGTTTACAATAGTTATTATAATTAAAATTATTATAATTTTTTTTACACAAGATATTATTGTATATAATAATAAAAAAAACATAATGTGTATTTTACTCCATCCAATTATAACATGATGTAAATATGATGTGAATAATTGAGCTTTAGCCAACACAAGCATAACTCAACGTTTAACGTATTTTGTTCATTTTTTCAGAAATTGGAGGTTTAATCTCTCTCGCATTTATTGTACTAACAGAATAGATATTTAAGAATTGATGTTCAATATTTTGTCATCGTTTAGGTATTCATTTTCTATGTTATAAACTACGTATAACTGTTGGTTTTAGCATATATTTGAATTGATAGCATATGTTTGAATTCTTACTCTCACATAGTATTGAACTAAAAATAGCATACAACACCTACCATTTTTATGATAGGCTCTTGTACAAGGTGTGGTCTTTATATCTCCCGACAACCGATGTTTAAAAAAAAACATGTTATTGAACAAAAAGAACAAACAACCCCAACCAATTCCATGATAGGCCAGCACAAGGTGTGGTTTCTATATCACCCTATAATAGATGTTAAAATCAAAAATAAAAAATGTATGGATTTAAATATCTGTCGTTGACATTTGATAATCTATAAAATAGAGAGGTGTTTGAAATATCTGTCTCATAGTCGTTGCTCTATGAGCAGTGTCATATATTTCTCATTAGTTATTTTTAGTTTCTTTTTTTAGTCTATAGTTTGATAGATTCATTTAAAATTGTCAAATCTATATCTACTTGGCGATTCGATCACAACTCAATAAATAAAACACTTATATTTAACATATTTGATGGTTTCATCTTACCACTGTACTTATTTGGAAGAGAGAGAGAGAGGGCCTATAACATATTTTGATAATCAGATAGCTTAAAAGAAAACATATTTTTAGAAAAATTAAAAAACGAAAAATAAAAATAGAATTTTCCTAAAAAGATATCAGTTTGAACTCGATGGATCATATAATCTGACCCGGTGATTTCGACCCGACAACCCGGTTCGGCAACCGTGCATTCGATATTATTTTCAAGGAGAGTTCGACGCGTCTAATTCATCGGTACACCTGCCTCTCTCTTCGTCGGCTTGCCGCAAAACCTAGACTTCGCCGGCAGATCAACCTGCACCACCTCCGGTCAGCCCTGCAACAGAATAAGAGGGGATTAGAGCCATCTCATGAGGCCGGCAAGAAATCCGATCCACATCGTTTCGCTATGGGTGCGGCGACAGCCGCCGAAGGTGAAGGCCTTCTTGGCCGTGGTGCTTGGCATGGTGGCTCTGGTTGTACTCCGATTCATCGTTCACGACCACGACAATCTATTTGTGGCTGCCGAGGCAGTGCACTCCATTGGAATATTGGTGCTCATTTATAAGCTCACGAAGGAGAGGACTTGTGCTGGTAATTCTTGAATTGGCTGTCGGAAATTTGGGGGCGGGGGTTGGTGGTAATCATGCTCTTAGATGGTGTTTTTGCATGTTCGTTTATGGTTTGTCATTCGAACCCAAAAAGTGACTGAGTTCGCCTTTCGGGGTTGCCCCCTTTTCATTTCGCCGTTGAAGCTATTAAAAATGACCAACAAGTAAAAGTATTTGTCGAAATTTGTATCATCGTGGATTTGTTATTCATGTCTTTGTCTGCTTGTCCCCAATTATTTATTTTACAGCAGCTATTTTGATTTTAGATGAGATGAGCTGTAGAAATTAATGAATCCTCTTCGTTAGTCATTTTTATTGAGATTTTGAACTCATAATTAATAGTTACCTAATCCTTGTTAAAGTCACCCATTTTTGTTAACTGCATTTGTGTTGGAAGTGATATTAGTTATAATTTATTAAGGATGGGAACCTTTTAATTTTCACCAGCAGCAATTTATAAGTTCAATTTAGAGTGGTTGCAATTGTGTGAATTTTGGGCCTGCTCAAGTTGTTATCTCTTGAAATTTAATTATTTTTGGTTTCTATGCCGTGTAAATTATGTTAGTTTTGGTTTCCCTTGCAAACCATGTTGTTTGGAATCATTTGAGTACTCCAGTTTCTTCCTTTTCCTTTTTGATTGCTCTGGATGTTCTCTCTGATGCACTATCTCTTTCACAGACATTATTCTGAAACATATTTTGGTATTGTAGGAATATCGCTCAAGTCTCAGGAATTAACCGCTATTTTCTTGGCTGTGAGGTTGTATTGTAGTTTTGTTATGGAGTACGATATACACACCCTATTAGATTTAGCAACGCTGGCAACAACCCTCTGGGTAATTTATATGATCCGCTTCAGACTCAAGTCAAGCTACATGGAGGACAAAGACAACTTTGCATTATATTTTGTGGTAAGGTTCTGTAGTTTAAATTCATTTCCAAATTTCTGGGTGAAACCAACTGATTGGATTTTATATCATCTTTGCCAAATGTATAGAAGCTTCTTTATGTTAGCTTTCATTGGATTGGAACTTTCACTATTAACATCTTTAGTTCTTTTTCCAAGGAGCAATCTCATTGAAAAGTGAAATATACAAAACAATGAGAAAAACCCAAGCCAATAATATTATTAGTCATTGATGTTTTCTAGTTGCCATGTGCGGATAAGGTTTTTGGACGTAAACTGTGTGCAAGATTAGTGAGTAGGATGCACATTTTTGTGGGTTATATTAATTGTTCTGCCTTCATATTTTGGATGCAGATAGCACCCTGTGCCGTGTTGGCTTTACTTATTCATCCATCAACTTCTCACCACTTTGTTAACAGAGTTTTCTGGGCATTTTGTGTGTATCTGGAAGCTGTTTCGGTGTTGCCCCAATTGCGAGTGATGCAAAACACTAAGGTTTGTTGTTGTATGATGTTAAGAAATTCCTTGCCATACAAAACTACAAAATTGATGAGGTATTAATGCCTAACTTTTGCCTCTCTCCAACTTTCAGATTGTTGAACCGTTTACTGCTCATTATGTGTTTGCATTGGGTATTGCAAGATTCCTGAGCTGTGCCCATTGGGTTCTCCAGGTTTGATTTCCTGTATTTTTCTCTTTATTCTAGCATAGGTGTGTATGCGTACTTGCTTTGCTATTTATAATAATATAGGCAAAAATTTATACTATTTTGTTATTGTTTTTGTACAATTTCATTAGTAGGTTTTTTAAGACGTATATAAATTCTTAGCCAAATTTCAAAAGCAAAAATAAGCTTTTCTGAAAACTACTTTTTTTCTTTTCAAAATTTGACCTAGATTTTGAAAGTGTTTATAAAAACTATGTAACAAAACATGAACATTGCCATATACTTTCAACCATGAGGTTGTGAGTTCAATCTCCCACCCCCACACGTTGTACCCAAAAAAAAACAAAAAACAAAAAGTGAAATTGATGGCCTTATTGTTCTGGTTTCTTGTTCTTTAACCATGTAATCCAAACTAATTCATATGAATGTAATGCAACCGACTGCATTTTAAAGTTGTACACAGCTAATTAATCATCTCTGTTTATGCCTTCCTTCCAAACTCACTTTTGTGATTTGCTATCGGTGACACATCGCTTTCTATTCTTTAATCAGGTCTTGGATAGTCGGGGACATCTTCTAGTGGCCCTTGGTTATGGTTTATGGCCATCTATGGTTCTAATTTCAGAAATTGTGCAGACTTTCATCCTAGCAGACTTCTGTTACTATTACATGAAGAGGTTAGCTCCTGTCCATTAGTAGGCAATTTCAACTGACAACTTTTCATTTTATGCTGAATCTTCTGCCTTGAAATTTTGCAGCGTGTTAGGAGGACAGCTTGTCCTCCGACTCCCTTCTGGAGTAGTGTGACTGAACAGACCTCGTGTCATGTCCTTTTGTCCATAGCTGGGCCAAGTTATTTTCTTGGCATGTTTGCGGGTATGTGGTTGTCGGTTGATATTGTTATTATAACTTGAGAACATCTCGGCTGCATGTAAAGTTTAACATTCAAGAAGATTGATCAAATATCAACACCTGTAGTATACTTTTCATGCACTCTTTAGAAGTTGGTCATTGCTTACATTGAGGTGCGTTTGGTCATGTCTGACTTTGAAATAAGGAATTTGGAAACGTGAAGTCTGGGAATTAGATTGATAGAAGTGACTCAAATGAGAAGCTTAGAACAGATCCTGTTCGAGTACGTTCGTGAGTTTGGTGTAAGCCTCAATAAACTTCAAAAAATAGATTGTTTGGCCTTATTTATATAAAATCTAGTCAAGCCAAATATTAATTTCATATATCTCTACCCTTCCTCTATTACTCATCTTCTTCCTGCCCAAAGTCCTTCCTGAAGCACAAATACCACTACAATGCCCTTGACGAATAAGTAATAAAAGAAAACATTTTTTAAATCAAAGAGCTGGAGGGAGATAGTCTATCAAGTTGTTCACAAGGGTCAACTTGATACTCTTTCCTAGAATCGGAGATTCTGAATGAGGAACCTTGAGAGCGCTATCAGTCCTAAGCATTATTCATCTCTAGGAGTAGATTAACTCTTATTTTTTCCCTCAAACATTAAACAGTAAGAAACCTCCTTTAATCAAGCCTATGCATAAAACAAGAAGCTATGTTTGTCGACCAGATACAGAAGTTCTAAAAGAAGTACACCCATCAGAACGAATTCTTCTCTGACATACATAAAGGCAACCCCTCTGCAAATTTGCATCTCATGATTTCTACAACTTCAGTTTTCTCTGCAAGTAAAATGAGTCCCACAAAGACCAAAAAACTAGAAAGTAAACATTCATTGTTGTAATCTCCTCATCTCCTCATATAGGAATCATGAGCTCACTTCAGGCTTGCTTAATCAAGTTTGAAGCATGCTCAAGTGATTGATTACTATATTGTGTGAGCTTGTTTCATGCTTGCTTGTAAGCACGAAAGCATGCTCGCCATTATATTTCATCATTCGCGAGCTTTTTTCGTGCTTGCATTGATCATTACTTGAGTGTGAGGTTGCATAAAACATACTATGAGATTTCCACGACTCAGTCTGAAGTTTCTTCATGCTTGCATAAGCGAGCATGGAACATGCCCATTTGATAAATTTGTTGCTTAGAAAGATGAATAAAAGTCAATTTCTTTAAATCAATTCTTTTAGTTTTCTTTTGAGACCTTAGTATACTGACAAAATTTAGGCGTAAAACGATAAGAGGACTCACAATTCTTACCAAAAATATGCACGCACAGGTTTTTCTGACCTTGTCTGAATGATTGTCTAATCCAATGTTGGTAGAAACTGAATCTAAGTTGGAAAACAGTGTTTATTTATTTATTTTTAGTACAAGTTCGAAAACAGTTTATTTGTTTGTTTGTTCTTTTTTGGTATACATATGTGTACGCAGTTTCAAAGTGCCACCTTTCAGCATACCGTGAACCTTTGGGAACCACAGTAAGATAGACCAATACGATTTTTTTCTTTTCTTTTTTTTTTCAGGAAAGAATTTAATGATGTTAGACTTGAAATCGATCATAATGATAAAAGGAAATTTGTGTTTAATGGTGAAGAGAGTTGTTCGAAATAATCCACCGCCAACGAAAAAATTGTTGTAAAACTTGTTATGTTGTTCAAGGAAATATCATTGGGTAAAATTTGCAAGCGGTACAGTGAATCTACTTAGTGAATTGGACAAGGTGCGAAGATTGATTGATTAATATTCAAGTTGTACTTAGTAAATTGGCAAGGTCCGAATATCGATCGATCAATATTCAAATTGTACGATGAGTTTACTTAGGTATGGAGATTGATCGAAATTTCTCAAGAAAATTAATTTCATAAAAAATGTCATTTAGGCCCCGTATTTAGTATGAAATTGAAAGGCTTTACTTTCTCTCTCGCGCGTGGTCCACATGCTCGTAAAAGAATAGAACCAAACATCAATTTACAATAACAATCCTCTTAAAAGAAGAACCAACGAGTAAATATGGGATTAAGGGCATCAACAGAGAGAGATGAGAAATTGGAATACAATTCCAACGCCAAAAATTGCCTTATCCAAATCGAATATTCCCCACGTATTACGTATATATATATATATATATATTATAGAGCATTACTTTGTTTGGGGTCTATTTTGAAATGTTTTCTTCACATAGTTGAACTTACATAATAGTTTTTAAAAGATTCAATTTTAAATATAAATTTTTAGAACTTTCAACATATAAAAGAAATCATTGGTGTGGTCAGATTGAGGTATTAAATATAAATTTGATAAGATAACAATACGTAAAGCATACAGTTTAAAACAAAAAATCAAAGGAGCTATGTTATTAAATAAATGCAACGCATATCAACAATGAAGAATAAAATACAAAATTTAAGAACTAAGAGTAGAGTACATAGAAAAAAATAAAAAAATAAGTGACAAAATATAATGACATCAAGGAGAGAATAGTATTTAAAACCTGGAAAATTGATTGATCAAAGCAATGCGTTCTTGTTTGCAAGAGAATAAATGAATATTCTAAGCAAGAAGATGATCCATAAGTTGTCATTTTGTGCATAGAATTTTCGACCGCCACGCCCCAAACAAAACAAAGGTTATCACTTCTCAGTTCTCAGTTCTCAGTTTCAGTGCATAAAAGAAGCTTCATTCATTCCTTCAAATTAATTTCAATGGCTTCCCAAGCCCATGGAGCTGCGCAGGAGGATCTTGTTTTATCAGTTGAACMAGGAAACTCCAATCAGAATGATCCCTCTTTTGTTTCCAGATTTCTTCTTTCCATTGGTGCCCATGAGCTTTACTCACAAGAGGTTTGATTCCATCATTGTTTTAATTATATAAACCTCTCACTTATAATTTCTTTCCAATTTTAACTTTAAATACCATTTTAATCCTTGAATGTTTAGGATTATTTCATTACTTTTAAATTTTGAACTTTTGTCCTCCATCTTTCAAGTTTATTCTATTCTAGTTTTCAACTTTGAAAAAATTATTATTTTGATTCTTGTCTTTATTGAGCGAGGTAGAGTGATAACGATGAAATTAAAATTACTTTTAAACATAAACTTTACTTGATGGTCGATATGTTACGAGTGTGATATTTAAAATATAGACTTCATTTGATGTTGATTTTCTTCATAAAAATATWATTTTTTTCGGGTTAAAAAACATGTTTGATCATTATATTTTTTATCAAAGTAATGGTATAGTTCTAGAACTTTAATTTGTAATGATTAGTTTATGTAGTTTCAAAATTATAACAATTTAATTAGTCCCTTAATTTTAATATGTAATAATTTAGTCTATATAATTTAATCTCTATCTTGAAAATATTTATAAAAAATTAAGTGTTGCTTTTTACCGTATAATTAATAATTTAGTCTTGGTAAATTATAAACTTGGTCCCTCAATAGGTTTACGTATATAAAAAATTAACAAAAAATTTCACGATAGAGACTAAAGAGTTAAAAACCTTAAACTACAACAACTAAATAGTTATATATGGACTAAATTGTTAATGATTTAAAATATATGAATTAAATCAATACAAACTAAACTTCGGGATTAACTTATTTCTTCAAAAAAAAATTTATTATTTCAAAAGTACAAGGACCAACCATATTTTTTGTTTATTACTATTTCTTTGCTTTGTAATATATCTTCTTTTCCAAATTTTAATAATTATATATTCGTATAATATATATAGTTAAAGTAGGTTTTCCATATTTCCTTGGCTCTTTGGACAAAAATTTTCTTAATGGGTAACCACCATTTAAAAATTGACAATTAAAGAGAGAAATRTAAAAATATAAATTTAAAAAAAATAGTAAATTGTAAATTTTGCAAAGGTAGTTGGTCTCCAAAGAACAAGTATTTTTGGTTTAAGATTATTGTTGATGCCCGCTTTGAGCCTGTGGCTTCAAATTTTCAAAAAAATAAAAATAAAAAGAGAGAGAGAATGAGTTTATGATTATTGAATAAGGTATAGAAGTTTCTTCTTCAACAAAACAAAAATTATACTCTACAACAAAATTTACATATTTTATAACTTTTTTTAATATATAACCTAAATTTAAACTAAGAATTTTCACAGATGACCTAAAGAATTTTTTAATATATTACCTAAATTTAAAAAAACAATTCTGTTTTGTATAAAAAAATTAATTATCAATAATTAATTAATTAATTTTATTTATTTTCACAGATGTGGAAAGCGGCGATGACAGAATTGGTAGCCACGGCGTTCCTCATATTTTGCTTAACAAGTTCCATCATCTCCTGCTTGAACTCCAACGAATCAGATCCAAAGCTCTTTATCCCTATCGCCGTTTTCGTCATCCTCTTCCTCTTCCTCCTCGTCACTTTCCCTCTCTCCGGCGGCTTCATGAGCCCTATTTTCACCTTCATCGCCGGCCTCAGAGGCGTCATAACCTTCACACGCGCCGCCGTCTACATTTTAGGGCAATGTCTCGGCTCCATCCTCGCATTTCTCATGATCAAGGACGCAATGAGCCCCGAAGTCGCCGACAAGTACTCGCTCGGCGGCTGCACCATCCGCGGCACCGGCGCCTCCCCCGGCCTCGGCCTCACCACGGCTCTGGTCCTGGAGTTCGCCTGCACCTTCGTCGTGCTCTACGTCGGAGTCACGGTGGTGCTCGACAAGAAAATGAGCGAGCAGCTCGGATTGCCGATGGTCTGCGTGATGATAGCGGGGAGTTCGGCGGTGGCGGTTTTCGTGTCGACGACGATCACCGGGCGGCCGGGGTACGGCGGCGTGGGGCTGAATCCGGCGAGATGTTTAGGGCCGGCGTTGTTGAAAGGGGGGCGGCTGTGGGAGGGGCATTGGGTTTTCTGGGTGGGGCCGTTTGCGGCGTGCGTGGCTTATTACGGATTTTCGGTGAACTTGCCGAAGGGGCTGCTGCAGGTTGGTGCGGAGGGGGAGATTGGGATCTTGAAGATGGCCGGAGTTTGTTGGCGGAGGACTACGGCGGCGCCTCCGGAGGTTACATTGGAGCAAAAGCTAGGGCAAAATCTTGAACTCTGAATTAATAGAATGGGAGGAGGGCGTTGGGCACGACTTACAACACAACCATTTCTCGTGGTTTTGGACTATATTAATTTTCTAATTTGAGGGACCATATAGTTATTTATGAATTATGAAAGGTAATATAAATAAATTTAATATATGTAAATTATATGTGTTAGAATGAGTTGAAGATGGTACAAGCGTAGTCCGATTTACCGAGAGATTATTTACTTTCCGAATCGATATTTTGGGTGCTTACACTGGAAAAAGTGAAGTAGAGACGATTTTGAAGATTATWTTTGTTACTTGAAGTCCCAGCAGATTAGGAATAACATCAACATGTAAAAATTCAAGTATTTTATTTAGAAGTATATATTCATTTTTTATTATGAAAATTTTGAAAAGTATTTTTAACTGACTGAAATCACTTTTTATTGTTCTAAAAGCTACAGAAAATTCATCGTTATTCAACGATCATTCCTTTTGTATTTACAACAAGTATAGCCTTTGATGAGATGTCTGTGTCAAATAGGTTAGAGAGAGCTAAGTGGACGTTATGATATGATTGTTAGATAAAAATCTTAATTATATTCTTTCACTCGGGAGGTTTAATTTTCCTAGATTTTCCACTGTGCATTATACGATGACATCATTAAAGCTCGAGAATGAAGGAGAATCATCGAACCCACGTGATAGCATAACCACTAGTTTAGCACAAGAATAATTTGATACGTGTCTCTTAATTAGAGGATATAAATTTAAATCTCTTCCCTCCTCTTTGYTGTACTAAAAAAAATAAACTATTAGAGATAAATACTATAAATTTGTTATAAAAACTATAGATTAAACCGCCATCGTGAACATAACTCAACGTTAAATGACATTTATTCAAATTTTCATATCTCACTTTATACTAAAAAAAATAAATTATAAAAATAGATTAAGTTAGATTAAATTACAAATTTGTTATCTTTTGAGAATAGTTACAATTTGTTTCTCACAGTTTAAAAAATTTTACTTTCATCCATATAATATGGACTTTGTTATAATTTAGTCCATTTCATTCTAAAAGAYTAAAAGTTTCATTTTCGTATTTTTTTTATTTCGCTAAATGTGTCAGTTGGCTATATTAAAATTTAGGTGGGAGGAAAAAATAGAAAAAATTAGATACATTTTTAATAGGTAAATGATAGTGGTAGTTTGGACGATTTAAAYCTAAATTATAAGGTACTAAAAAAAATTATAAGGAAAAATTTAAAATTTTTTTTTGAGTACCGGAAAACTTAAGATTTTTAAACAGGAAAAGTTTTTTACTATTTTCAAAATTTCACGTCTTTTATCTTTCTGTCAAAAAAAAAAAAAAGGAATGAAACTACAAAGGGGCTAAAATTGTAATTTAACCAGAAAAAAAATTATGCGGAAGAAATGGCTCAAAATTGAAGTTCTATCCCGTAGCTTCGAGAATACGATCGATTTGTTTTGTTGTGTTTTATTTCCTCCCCAATCCTTCCTGTGGTAACAGACACAGAATAATTCTTGGAAACAAAACCGTTTCCATTCCCCAAAAAGAAAAAATAAATATGAAAATTCCACGTCAGCACGAAGTGGATCAGCCAAAAAAAACCAACCAAGAGAAAGCAAGCTGAATGCTACCACTGGTAACACTCCCACCCAACGACTCCTCTTCCTCCCCCTCTCTATCCTCAACTCAGCCCATTCCATTTCTCCTCCTCACTCCTCCCATGGAAGTTTCCTTCTCCTCCAAGCCTCCATCACTGACCTTCAACCCATGCCTCCCTCTCTCTTCCTCCTCCTTCTCCCACTCCCGGCTCCGCTTCGTCCGCCGCCGATTCCTTGGCTGCGATCACAATCTCCGCCCGCCGGATGCTCTCCGCTCCCGAAAACGCTGCAGGAATGCTCGCCTTATCATTCAGTCTCCGAGATGCATCTTCCGAGCTACTTTGAGTTCCAATCCTGTGCTCATCGTTGTCGCTGTGGTTACCTTCTCTGCTGTCTCCTTCATCTACATGAACTTCAATAGGAGGAAGAAGAATGCGGCTGAGGTACGGTGAATGAATAATCGATTTGGACTTTGTTTTTGTTTTCTCGTTCGCAATTTCGTAAATGCTTTTTTGCATGTTTGATTGTCCGTCTTCGTAGCTGCACTGGGAAGATGTACGGTGACAATTGAGAGAGTGATTCTTGTAGTCTATCTCGCGTTGCTTTTTTCTTTTTAAGTTGTGTTTTGTTGTAGAAGATACGTAATTAGGATAATTGGATTGATCGAGAGATGGATCAATTACCAGCTGCTACCAATAGCAGCATTTCAGTGGGAGGTTGATTGATATTCTCGTGTGATGAATTTAACAGCACCATTGTTCCTAATATTTGATAATTCAATAGCCTTAGAAGATGCTTTTTCTTACGACATGGATTTATAAAATATAGTATATTAAGTTTGGAGCATATCATGGTTTTCAAAGTCTCATACGTAAAATATGAATGTAACCTGAATACTGTGATTTTCATGGGTTCAATGATTTAGTTTATTTGAAAGACTCGCCTGTCATAGTATAGTAGAGATAACATGTTTTATGGTGCTTGTCATCTTGTGCCAATCACAGGGTTCCCAGTCTCCAAAGCTTGCCTTATCTCAACTAGGTAGAGGCATCAACTGGTCCGTTGATGGTCAGATAATGGGCTTTAGGGATCATCATGGCGACTTTTTAGAGCAGAACATAGCCATAATGGATAGAACTGAAGAGAGGGGTTATTCTGGGGAAGAAGAGACAGTTCTGCAGCTTCAAAAATCTTCTTTGTCACATGAGGCTAGCACCACTGAAACATTGCAGCCACCTATTTCTGAAGTTACTAGTTCTAAAGATAGCGATTCTCTATTTCCAGATGAACGTGAAGCAACAGATCCTTCTATTATTTCTGATATATTTGAATCTGGCGTCCTGCAGCCTCTTGTTTTTGCCAATGACATGACTGACTTGCAACTGAAGGTGTCTCATGTCAAATCCCACTCTGACTTGACTGTTGTGGCTGATACAACTCAGCTTCCACCTGTTGCTGGTCCTCTATATAGTGTATATAATCAAGTGACTCAACATTTTAAAGCAGATAGTGAGCTTCTAAAAGAGGAAAGACTAACCAGTTCTGACTTTCTAATTGAAGAACCGGCAAGAGAAGATATTTACATGTTCTATGAAGATACGCAGTCAAGCAGTCAAACAGCAACTTCTTCTCGTACTGCTCATTCATACAATCAAAAATTTTCTTCAGTGACAATTAACGGCATCTCGAGAGGAGCAGAATTAGTGTCAGAGGATTCTCTTCAAATTTCAGATAATGCCTTCCGTAAGTTTTTTATGGCTTTACCGTATTTATTTGAATTTGCAGCAAATATGATTTTCTTTTCTTATATCCCAACATTATTTCCTTAAAATCTTTGCATCTCCCTATTCCATATTTCAATTCATGAGCATCTGTTTTTACAACTCAGGACATGTTGAACGAAAAGTACCTGCTGCAAGAAATAAGGAAGGTTCTTCTGGGAACAGAAAAAACTTTGGAGGAGGCAACAGTATTTCAAGACACGTGGAGAGAAAAGAACCCAGTCAGCATAAAGGAGAGGTTGTCAATGGGTTATCCTATCCAAATGGGAAGCATGTCCATAAGAAAAATCTTCATGTAGATCAATTTAAAGTCTACAATCAATATCTAAAAGGTGGAAGGTAAGCCTGTTTCTCTTTTTCATGTATGGTGCAATCAATATTTCTCCTCCGCTGTATCATGTTGTATGGTTGAAGATATACATGAAGATTATTTTGTCATGAACGAAAATAGGAAAAAAAAATCATGGTAGGAGTCTGTATTCATATGTGTGCTCAACTATTTCTGAAAATCTTTKTCACTTATTTCTTATTTATTGCTTTTCAGGTTGCAGGAATGTATCAAACTACTTCAAGATATGGAAAGAGATGGCTTATTGGATATGAATAAGGTAAAATGTATATAACTTTTTATTTTAGATTTTATTATCTGAACTATAAGTATCCAACTTAACGAGTTTTCTGGTTGTAGTTTTATCATGGGAAGTTTTTCAATATATGCAAGAGTAAAAAGGCGGTTCAGGAAGCTTTTCAGTACGCCAAATTTATTCCAAACCCCACATTGAGTACATTTAATATGCTCATGTCTGTGTGTGCAAGTTCTCAAGATTCTGACAGTAAGTTAATAAATTCTTTATTATCATTTAACTGTTTCTTTCTGGAAACGAGCTCGAGTCTTCTACTATTTACTACCATTATTCTTTTAGGGTGCATAATTTATGCATTGTAAATTTAGGAGCTTTTCAAGTTGTGCGGCTTGTCCAGGAGGCTGGAATGAAAGCAGATTGCAAACTATACACTACTTTAATCTCAACATGTGCCAAAAGTGGAAAAGTGGATGCAATGTTTGAAGTATGTTATCTTTCATTTTGGTTTCCTGTTCTTAGGTTTCGTTAAACTAGCTCACCGGGGCTTCCTCAATGTCATTCAATATGTATTTTCTTATAAACAAAGAAGTTTCTTTTGATTTATTGCTATGTCATCTAGAACTTAGAATTTGGATTTAATATTTTTCCCTCCTGTTAAATTTTTTTTGCCGTTTAACTTAACTCTATTAGGAAAGAAACCTACTGAGTTTTTCATTACTTAAACAATGACAGTTTAATCATCCACTGAACCAACTTCTTTCCCATCAGTCTGAAATTCTGCTAGCAGTGAATGTGAACATCATACATTCTGAAATTCTGCTAACATCTCAACTACTTCCAATACTAAAGAAGATTTTTTTTTTTTTTAATTAGGGAATAGTGCTTTGAAATTATTCCTCCTATTCATTTTCGGAAACTTGAATGAAGCTTTTCATGTTTCAATATGAGTTTCCCATTTTCATTGGATTGCGTGACATTGTTGCTTCTAGGTATTCCACGGGATGGTTAATGCAGGAGTGGAACCTAATGTTCACACATATGGGGCACTCATTGATGGTTGTGCCAGAGCAGGTCAAGTGGCCAAGGCATTTGGCGTGTATGGAATAATGAGGTCAAAGGTAAGACACACATATCTAGTTGTTCCTTTTTYCTCATTATATAAGGTCTTATTTGTTACTTGTATATATCGATGTGAAAACAAGGCGTGCAACACATTATATCATATGGTTGAATGTTCAAGTTGTATTCTAACAAAAAGAAGGATTCTTGCTGATAAGATATTCTGTGCAGTAGAACGTGAAGCCAGACAGAGTTGTATTCAATGCACTTATCACTGCATGTGGTCAGTCAGGAGCAGTGGATCGTGCTTTTGATGTGCTGGCAGAAATGGGGGCTGAGATACATCCTATAGAGCCTGACCATATTACAATTGGTGCTTTGATTAAAGCATGTGCGAATGCTGGTCAGGTGTGTTTTCATTAAATTTAAAGATTTCCTGCAGCATTAATTTCCTCTCTATCTCTCTCCAGTTGGTTGTTGATATCAGTTTTAAGAGTTGAAAAATCATGCATTTCTTATAGGTTGATCGGGCAAGAGAAGTGTATAAGATGATCCATGATTATAAGATTAAGGGCACACCAGAGGTTTACACCATTGCTGTTAACTGTTGTAGTCAATCTGGTGATTGGGAGTTTGCTTCCAGTGTATATCAAGATATGATCAGGAACGGAGTACAACCTGATGAGGTATGTAATATTTTGATGGTGTTGTACATCTTGCTTGGATCATGAATGATTCAGAATAGACGATAAGTTAGGGTCTGARATTCTCTCCTTTTGAATAATTGTGTTAGAGTGGTTTTAATTTAAGATTATTTAACCAACTTGTTCCGGCTATAAAGTGTGAGTAGGATAGAAAAATAGTTCTTTATTTTTGGGCAGTCTTTTGTTTGCACTATTGTGTCAGCTGCTTTTTGATTCATACATGCAGGTGTTAACTAGTATTTAATRTTTCATGCAGATTTTTCTCAGTGCATTAATAGATGTAGCAGGACATGCTAGTAAGCTGGATGCTGCCTTTGAAATATTAGGAGAAGCCAGGTCACTAGGGATACATGTCGGCATTGTATCATATAGTTCATTGATGGGTGCCTGTAGCAATGTGCGTATGAAAACTTTCTTGTTTTTTGTTCAATATTGACTAGCCTGCTAGGAATTTTTAGGTTCATCCAAAAAGGCCAGATTTTATGCATGTCGCTTGAATGCTTTTCTCTACACTCTACTTGCATTGGTTCTCTCTCGCCTGGAAATGTTTAATTTTCTGTTTTGTTGCGTTTTGATATTCTGTTTTGTTTTTGGGTTTTCTTTTAGAAAATAATACGAGTTCTATTCTGACTTAAAAAGTGATATTGTAAGGATCTTACAATCATTTTTTCTACACATCTGATACTGATTGGTGATATGAATATGTGAAGTGTATTTTGACAGAGCACGGCAATCACTTGGAGCTGTTCTATTTATGCTTCTGTGCTGTATTAGCACCGACATACTTTTTCCATAAGGCTCTTATATTTGACTACTGAGTGAAATTCAAGTATGAAATTTTTCCGTGTTCACAGAATTAATTGTGACAATAAAAGAACTTCCCAATCATTGTTTCAGGCTAAAAACTGGCAGAAGGCGTTGGAGCTATATGAGGATCTCAAGTCTATGAAATTGAGGCTTACTGTTTCAACTGTGAATGCACTAATAACTGCACTGTGTATGTCCCCTTTTTGCTACCTTCWATGCTCAATATTCTGGTAGAAGTTAGTTATGATTATCATTCTTAATCATAAGCCTTATATCATCACTTTTTTCAATCTGGTTTTCTAAATTTCTCCTAATATATATATATATATTTTTGGTTAAAATACATTTCTAGTCTTTGTATTTTGACATTTGGTCCTTATTTTTTTTTCTTGGCTCATTGGAATCATCAATCCAAAAACCATATCCTTGATTTCTCCATATCTTTTAATTATTCCCTACCTTTTTATGTCAAGGACTTAATTATTGTATTTGTGAAATATAGCAAATAAATTGTTACAAAAATAATTAGGGAGAAAAATATTACAAGAGCCACAGAGTGACTAAAAATTGCATTATAAYCATCTTTTTAACACAGTATATGCACGAACAAAAAACTCTCAAGAGGAGAAGGAAGTACCATGTTAGTTGGATATTGAGTTTTTAGGTGGTTCAAAACTGTAAACACCTGGAGAATCAGCCGAAGTCATTATAATTCAGCAACAGTGGCAGCTATGTCTTGTATTCAGCATCAGTTGGGTTCCCAGGAATGGTATGTGGTTCTTAGTAGACCACGAAACTGGATTAGAGCCCAAGAAAACTACAACCAGTGGTAGARCATAAATCTAAATGAYCCCTAGCTCAGTTGGAGTTTGAATCTAAAAGTTTTTTGAACTCAGAGAAATTTGATTTGCACTTCTTGAATTAAAGCTCAGAATCCTATGTGCAACTCAGATATCAAAGAATTCCTTTAGCAACGATGACCTAGGTAGAAACAGGGGTATGCATATACTGTGAAACTCTACTGACAGCACAAGAAATGTCTAGCATTGTGAAAGTTAAGCTACATATTGCACCAGCCATTCCTCTGCAAAATCTAGATTTCATCAAGAGAAAACAACTTAGAAGAGTCAACTAGAATCGTGGGAGTTAAGAGTGTCTTACATGGTTCTACACAAGCCATATCAAATCAACATAGAATATCATGAGCATATTTAAATTGAGACACAAAAATAGCAGCTTTATTAATTTGAATTTTCCAAGCTCAGAAGTACTTCAAGGAACAAAGACGAGCCATATCAAATTTAATCTGTAGTGGAGAAATAGGCAATGTGAAACATTCAATGGATATACAATTCTTTATGTAACTCACCATGCAAGTCTGCATTTTTAACATCACATTGACTGAGGCCAATCAAATTGTGCAGTCTGATAGAAGAATTCTGAGGGTAGATTTCTTAAGGGGCTAACCATTCCTCATAGTCAACCTCTTCTTGACTAAATCCTTTAGCAACGAGCCTAACCTTATCTCACTCAATGCTACAATCAAGGGTATATTTGATCCTGTAGACCCATTTACAGGTGATGGCTTTCAGTGGGTAAGGGACAGTTTCTAGCTTTCGTGAGTAAGGGATTGAGTTTCTAAGTACCTTGCCTAAGTCAGGATTGATATTCTTCAATTATTGCTTGCTGCCAACAGGAAGCTTATGTGCGTTGCTAAGGGAGTCGGTTCCTTATTATTGAAGTGGATGGATGAGCTGGCAATAAAGACTGTTTTCTTCAATATCCCAAATTTAGCTCTAGTCTGCCCTGGGTGAGTACTATAAACCTTCAGGTAGTGGGGGTTATTAGAAGTGCTTTCAGATTCCGGCGGGAAGGAAAAAATAGGAGATGTTGAGGTAATTGGTTCAGTTTGTGAGGTTTCAGTGGCTTCTGAGGGTTGGGAAAATTAATTAGGACAGATGGTAGGGTTAGAGATTAGGAAGAAGAAGATGAAGTGATAGTTGATAAGACAAGGCTGAAAGCAGTGGGCTAGACTGCTGAGTAGGTGAGATTGAAGAAAGGGCTTTTGATGCAAAAGGAAAAAGACGTAAAACCCATGTAGAAAAATGCTCGACATATAAGTGCTCATGGCATAACATAATATCCCTTATACTCATGGGGATAGCCAAGGAAAACAGGTTGACTCTCCTTGGGTTRGAGTTTGTAGAGACTAAGGTTGGAGAGAATCCAATGTCATGTATTTTCATTATTAAAGTCTATATATATAGACAAATATACAAGGTTGACCTAATCCTATAAGGAGAAGATAAAGGACAAATTAATATTAATACAAGAATATAAAATATACTAATATATACTCTAACACTCCCCCTCAAGTTGGTGCACATATGTTAATCATGCCCACCTTGTTAGACAAATAATCTATTCGTGCTTCATGCAACTTGTGTTATGTGATTTTTGATATCATTGGGATCACTTCAGAAGTTACGATTGATTTCTTCTCAGCCATAACAAACAAGCGAACTTATTTGAACAAAACGACAGAACCAGACCAAACCACCCGAACCAAACAAAACAGATGAATCAAACGGTTGGAACCAAACCGGATTAGGTGTTTTCTGAAACCAGAAACCTCAAGTGCTTCCCCACGACAACCAGAGGGGTAAAGGAGATTGGCGGTCACGGAAGCGYACCGCCACGAAGGTGCGAAGGACGGCGAGACGAAACCCACGAATAGCAATTGGAAAAAAATAACTGGCAAATCAGCAAACGGCGGCGGCGGCGGCGAGTGTTGGATAGCAATGAACAAAAACCTTAAGGCACAAAACCCTAATGGGCGCAAAACCCTAATGGGCATCAAAACCCTAATGGGCAAGAAACCTAGAAACCTAGAACTCTGATACCATGTAGAGACTAAGGTTGGAGAGAATCCAATGTCATGTATTCTCATTATTAAAGTTTATATATATAGACAAATATACAAGGTTGACCTAATCCTATAAGGAGAAGGTAAAKGACAAATTAATATTAATACAARAATATAAAATATACTAATATATACTCTAACAGAGTTAATGAGAGTTAAAAGTGCTTGCCGAGAGGTTAGCACGCCCTTATACTGCATTCTAGTATATGATTGTTAATTTAAGCTGTTGTGGAAATGTTATTTTTCTTTACAACAATAGTTTACAGTTCACTGTTTAAATACTAACAATTAAGTTAGTCACATGATGCTAAACAACAACTCAATTAACTACGACTAACATTTGTTACATACAGTAAAAATAATTTGCATTGATTCTAAAGGATAACATTAGAATTTCACCGACAGGTGATGGGGAACAACTACAAACGGCTATGGATATTATGACTGAAATGAAGGGATCAGGGCTCTACCCTAACAACATTACATACTCCATACTTATGGCGGCAAGTGAAAAGTAAGTGCAACTGGCTTAGTTTTGTTTCAATGACATTATTTAATCCTTATTCTCAATTGCATCTTTTTCTCAATTGTCTGCAGAAATGATGATTTAGAAATTGCTCTCATGCTCCTCTCTCAAGCCAAAGAGGATGGGCTTGTGCCAACATTAATTATGTATAGATGCATAATTGGTAAGTTAATAGGATTGCAATGTCAAGGCCTTCCGTTTTTTTTACCATAAAAATTGCACATCTTTTCAATTTTATAATTTCCTAATTGTTTTAGTCTCTTGACCAACTGTTATAAACAACAATTATTTTTCAGATGGATTTTACTGATTGTAAAGAAAAAATAAAAGAATGAACGTCCTTTCAACTTATCATGAATTTTAAATACTTTTTCTGACTCTGGTCCCAATGCCCAACCTTCCCGAGTTTCAAGAATATTTTCTGGCTTATATCGTCTGAAAAGTCACTTTTAATTGGTGAGCTTTTTTTCTTGTTTTTTCAAGTATTTTTGACTGTGCTTTCATTTGATCTTCTCAAAGGCATGTGCTTACGAAGAATTTCAGAGCCCACTGCCCTTGACAGACCACTCCTTTCTCTTGACTCTAGACTGCCACAAGTAGATAGTAAGTGGTATGACTCTTTGACTTGTGTAATTCATTTACTAGGCCTGTTTTGTAGTCTTCCGAAAATAGCATGTTAACTACTTATTTAATCATCTTTTTTTCTTTTTGATAAAAACTTATTTAATCATCTCATGATACTGTAATATTAGCTATCATATACGACTCTACCTATTGATACTATAGTGTAATTTGTGAGATTATTCACTATTCAAAATATTTTTCCTCAGGACAGCACAGGCCTTAATGGTGTACAGGGAAATAATTGAAGCTGGAATTGTTCCCAGCATTGAAGTTTTATCTCAAGTTTTGGGTTGCTTGCAAATTCCTCATGATCCTGCCTTAAAAAATGAACTCATAGAAAACATAGGAGTTAGTGTTGACAGACCAAGATCTTCAAATCTATGCTCCTTTATACATGGCTTTGGTGAATATGACCCTCGGGCATTTTCGCTGTTGGAGGTCTGTGCAAATATATGAAGCTCGTTTCTAGTCTTACCGAAAATGTTCAAATTCTTAAATCGTTGGAAAGATCTGATTATCTTATTATATTTACCTCCCCAACAAAATGTAGGAAGCTGCTTCACTTGGAGTTGCTCCATTTGTATCCCTCAAAGGAAATCCTATTGTTGTAGATGTCAAGGAGTTGCAGATTCATACAGCTGAGGTAAGACGTTTTCTTTGCCTTGCAATACTGGAGCTGCCAGTTATAATTAGATTGTGAGGTAATTGATAACTTCAATGTATTTGTGTTTCGAAATTATTTAAACCTATGGAATTGTTTCATACTAGGTAAAATGTTAAATTACAAGTTTAGTCGAGAAACTTTTAGGGTGGTGGTAATAGATTCAATTTTAAAGTGCTAGGTCATTGAACTTAAAAGTATCCCATAGGTCTTGAACTTTTAATTTTGTATCCAATAAATTCTTTAACTTCTAATTTATGCTTAGTGGGTCCCTGAACTATTCAATATTTGTTAAAATTTACGGACCTATTAGACACAAAATTGAATTTTAGGTTTAATAGGACCCTAATCTTTCAGTTTTTATCAGCCGTGAGTTTTAGAAAATGTTTAATAAAGACCTATTAGACACAAATTTGAAAGTACGAGGAAGATACTTTTAAACTTCAAAGACCTATTTTGTTAACAATATACAAACTTTTCATCGATGAATAGAAAGGAAAAATGTTCCAAACTCCAAAGAGGAGTGAATTAAGAAAGAAAGAAAATCATAAAGAGAGGAAGTAAATACTTCCCGGTTCATATAAATATCACTAATAGAATAGTGCAAAAATAGACTAGAAAGAGAACACCATTGAATTTCGGCTATACCAAAACGCTCCAAATAATGCTTTCGTTTGTCATAAAAAATACTTTGGTTCCTCTGAAACCAAAGCTCTGAAATCATCCAAAATTATTTTTTGAAACTTAAAAGCCAAATAGGAATCTTTTAACTTGAAGTTTAAGAAACAAAAATATGATGTTTCATATATTATTAATGATTTATTTGTTCGGCAGCAGAGTTGAATGTGATTTATTTTCAGTAGAATGTGTTTAAGATGTGTGAGAAGCAATTCACAAATAGTGTCGTACGTGACTGAAGTTATTATTAAAATCTTGCCAGGTTTACCTCTTGACAGTTTTGAAAGGTCTCAAACATCGGCTTGCTGCTGGTAAATAGCATACACATTTTCAGTCTTTTATCTTCTAATAATTACCGTTGCACGCGGTTATTATGTGTAGTTGTTTACAATAACACAAGTTCATCCATATTTTTTCAACTTCTTGATGAGATTATCACTAAATCAAATGGATTTTACCCACTTCTTTCATTCCTAGTATTACTGGCCATCAAACGGAAAACTATCATCACCTTGAGGCTAAACTTTAAGATGTTTTCTAGGATTTTCTTTTATTTTTGCCTTGAAGTATTCTCTTCTTCATTTCCCCCTGGAGTTCTGCATCTCTGATTTAAATATTGAAGGAAAAATCTCTTACAACTTCATTATTTTTGGACAACAATAATTTATTGTGTCGAAATTACTGTATGAAATCTTATCGATTCAAAGGAAAAATAGATCTTTTTTTTTTAAAAAAAAGAGGGACACTTAACACTACTTGGTATGATTGGCTAATGATTTTTGTATTCTAATTTAAATTTCTTTTCTTCAGGTTCAAAGTTACCGAACATCATGATCTTACTGCCAGTTGAGACGACACAAATTACCTCTTCTAAGGGGGAGAGGACCATCAACCTTGCAGGAAGGTGAAAACATCAAACTTAAGAAATCAAACTTGGTTTCTTTTACCTCCTTATTTTGCATTCTGAGCCAGTAGTTCTAAAATAGTATGCAACTTACCAATCCTTACACCTAAACGGAAGTCTCAGCTTGTTAGATGCTCTGGAAGACTTTTTTCTTTTCACACGGATGAAACGATCATATAATTAACCAAAATATACTGGTCTACAGGGTTGGACAAGCAGTTGCGGCATTGTTGAGAAGGCTCAGACTTCCCTACCAGGGGAATGCGTCACATGGGAAAATCAGAATCAACGGTTTAGCCTTGAGAAGATGGCTACAACCAAAACTTTCCGATTCTCTAAGTGGAAAACCAGGAGAGTTCAGCTCAATTCACTCRCGTCTAAGAAAAGGAATAAGCCATCAGCAGCGCAATATTCGCACCGGGAATTTATCATTGGATTAAAGAGGTAAGCATAGGCAATAACATTAAGACAGCTTAGGAATGTCTGAAGAAGCCTTTTGCTACCATAAGCGGATGACAGAAATTATTGAAACCAGTGACCTTCCACACCACTTTAATCCAACCCAGCTGCATTTTTTAGATCTTCCTCATAAATGTTAGAATAAATAAATAGTAGGCTGTTGGTTCTCTCAATAGCAATGCTAGTTGATGGGGACATATGATGCGGTATAGAGCTTTTGGTTTCGTGGCAAATTCATGGGAAGAAGAGATGATCAATTTGCAGAGACCTATCATGCTTGGGCATCTCCGAAAATATTTCTGGTCTAGAAGTTCATCACCAAAGTACGTATTGAATTGATCTTCTCCCGCCCTTTCCTGAGGTAATTTTTATATTATATATACGAAATGGTTGTCAAATTTTGTAATGCAAAAACATATGACGACTTTATAAATTTGTTAATCCTTCTTTCCATCTATTTTTGGAATGAGATGTAAAAATGTAGACTATTATTAAAATTTATAGACCCATGAGTTTGTTCTGCCAACCACCGTTTCGCCCACTAAAACACCCGGATCCAGAGAAGAAATTCTGGTATGTTTCTTCTTATTTCCTCTAGTATGCAGTCAAGTGAGGAAATGGAGTCATGATTCTTGTTTCTTGCATCTTTTAGTGTAATTATTAGTTCAATGAAAGCTAAACCTATGAGGCCAAATTTGATGGACATTGTTTATTTTCCAGTTGCTATCGAAATTATTCTTCTTGAATAATTTTTTTTGCTTAATGACGCTTAACTCATGGTTTTAATAAGTTTAGGTGAAAACCCGAAGTTTGGAAGCTTATGAAAAGGAATGAGTTATAAAAATCTAAGTTTATGTAAATTTGTAATTTTTGGAAGGACCGTGTGGTACAAGAAACAAGTTCTAAAAGTCTAGGTTGGAGTTAATAAATTCATATAGGCTGATTTCATAACTCCAAGCTATACAATCATAAATCCAGTCTAATATCTCTTATGGTTTGATTTTACCCAAATTCTGGTTGAAGGAAGTTATTTAATTTGCATTATTTTGGTTCTTTAAAGTTCTTAACTTTAATTCCTCAAAAAAAAAAAAAAAAAAATTCTCTAATGATTAAATATTATCTATGAATTGAAACCTTTTGGAAATCAAGCGATTTTAAAACATGCCTTAGATTTTACGAAAGTAGTCTTATGCATGGGAGGCAATAAAAAATACTCTTAATGCCGATATTTTATTTTTGTTCAAGGTCTAATTTATTTTAACAAAAATAATCTGATAGAAATGAAGCTCTTGGTTCAGGAGACATCCAATTCATTATTGATAATTCATCAGCGTTCTAATAAGCATATATTTTCACTTGAAAACATATTTTGAAATAAAACAAGATTAGGATACATACTAATATATAAACAATAAAAGAATCGAGAATTTTATGAAAAGGATTGTCCATTACATTCTACCATAAATGGAGATTATAAATTTCTTTCTAGGATTCCTCTTGCTTTGTATTGAAAATAGAGTTCTACATATAGCCTCATCTATATAAAATTAATGCATCCCCAACAACATGTACAAAAATATTAGCCTTCAGCTGTGAAGAAGAATTAAAAGAGGAAAAAGGAAAAAAAAGAAAAGAGAAAAAGGTCTACTTAGCCTCATCATGGAAAAGTTAGGAAGTTAGAAACTCTGCTCCTTTTTGGCCTAAAGATTTCAAACTTTCAACTTTCTTAATGCAATATTTGAGCTCTTGTTGGATGGCTATCCTTGAAGGTGACAACACAATGTCTTTCCAAACTGATCCAGCTTCACAAACAGGGTTAGGTTTTCTATAAAGTTCATATATGGAGTTTGCTTCCTCATTTAAGCTCCCTACGGTTCTTAGACACTTTATTTCTTCTGGATCAACCAACAGTGTCTTGTCTTTGTCTTTCCATCCTATGAACTTCACACAGAAATGATTTTGAGTCAATAAACACACAACACTAACTAAGATCCGTTTTGATAACCATTTTTTTTTTGTTTCTTATTTTAGAAAATTAAACTCGTAAACTTTCACTCAGGTATTTCTTTGATTTGCATCTACTTTTTAAACTATTTTCAAAATTTAAGCCAAAATTTGAAAACTAAAAAGTAGTTTTTGTTTTTGAAAATTTGCAGAGACTTTATGTGTTTTTAAGGAGGGTGAAAATATACCAAAGAAATCGTGACTTAAAAAAAACATAATTTTGAAAATAAGAAAACTAAAAATGGAATGGCTATTCAAGCGAGTCGTAGATCAACAAAAAAAACAGAAAAGATAACCAAAAACTTATGAGAAACTCCCAAGGTACCTTAGGTGGGCCTTCCAAAGCGTTGGTGCAATATAGCCTTGCATTATCAACATATTGGCAATATGTTAAGAATGCATTTGCAAATCTCTTGTGGGATTTCAGTTGAGATTTTACTCTTACTGCTCTTCTACACATAAGAGCTCTCCTGTTTACATTCAGAAATTCAACTTTAGACAGTTGTTATCTCAGGAGGAGGAGAGAAGGGGAAGAAAATCTCAAAAGTTTTATCTAGTACCTTATGCCTCTTATAACAGCTAAATAAGCATCACAAACAACTCCAACAAGTTCAATCCTGTATGGTCTTCTTCTCTTGCCTCCAACTTGATCCGGTTCTTGATCTTCTATTCGTTCCCAATAGTTTTCCGTTACAGTTCCATCATCTCCAACCTTATAGCCAGCTCCCATTCGATAACGTCGACGGTGGACGTTCCTGGCCATTGTAATTGTCTGCACTACAAATGGTACCCACGACAATGTTCCATCCATGATTACGTCTCGTCCTTCATTCAGTGCTGTCACAAGAAGTGATGAAGCTGCATCTGTGGATGATTGGTGTACCTGTTTGAAATATATGTTTTAAATTAGAACATCGATGGATAAAAAAGAACGCAGCAAGGCTCACAAGTGAAGTATAAGAATATCTGATTCATGACAGATTTCAAGACCTAATCCCATGGCCTATAGGGACAAGAAGTTCATAAAAACGCCAAATGAAAAGGTAGTGTCTTCAGGTCAGTTTTGCATTTTAGACTGCAGATAATTAGTTTTAGCAATATCATGAAACCATTATCTTATGAACTTAAGCCACAGAGAGCAGAGTTTTATGCATATATAGATAATCTAAAAGCTTGGAATGATCTTAAATGAAGATTTTAGAGCTGAAATGATACCAGTTCAGCAGTTTGGAGCATGTCATGATGGTGACCAGTTGAGCTAAGAGCTCTATAAATGACATCTGATTCTTTAAATGCATCTGCCTCAATTATAACTGCATTAGCAGATGCTCCTGCCCAGAACGGCCTGTTGAATTTTCATCCAAAAGAATGAATCAGTTCATCTCTTCTACGATTTTGTAGCTTTCACCCTCATCCTATATTGCATTCTATATGCTTAAATGCTTGTAATAATTGGTCCAAATTTACTTGGCTATAGCTGATGAAATTTGACATCATTTTCACAATCCAAGATGAACATTCTTACTCTTTGAGAATGTCCTTAAGCACGGTACTCTTGCCCGCCCCCATTCCGCCGCCCATGAAGAGGAGCATTGGACTTCTATCGGCAAGAGCCATCGGAGCCATCACCTCTGTGCATTGAGAGTCGTCGGTCGATGCGAGTCCCATTGCTTTCATTTCCTCAACTAAAGTTGTAAATACTCTTGCAACTTTCAGGTTCTTCGTTACCCTCTCAAACCTCTGCTCCCTACCAATGTCACAAAAGATTATTGTGATGTAAGTTATGGTTGTTCAAGTATGAACTGAAGATTCTAAAATCCCATTTTCATGATTGCTATTGATTCTTTAATCCCATAAAAATAATCAAAGCTCAGAAGAATGAAGATGCCCACCTGGTTGCAGCCATTACAATGCTTCTGAGTTTCTTCTTAGGCTCCTGATGGTCAGAACTCAAAATCTGCACAGACAAACCAAAAAAAGACACACAATACAATCGAGAAACTCAATTGATAACTTCAGAAACATTTTATCAAACACCTTCTGGAACCTACGGTTACCTGGCTAACCATAATATCGGTTTGGTTCCAATGGAAAGCGAAATAACTGAGAATGCATCGTTCGAATTCCTCCACGAGTTTCACAAAGAGGGAATCTGCGTGCAGCTCACTTGAGAAAAAGGAATAGATGTCATCTTCGCACCCTTCGGATTTGGCTATGTACTCAGAAGCCAACTTGCAGAGATGTGGGCACTCGTTTATATCTTTGAATCCCATTTGCCTTGCTGAAGGCGGAGAAGAAATTAAAGATAAATCATTACCACAAACAACCATACATTAATTCGTTGATAGACTGTTGAATACATATGTGATGGGAACGATAATGAAGATCAGTTGTAAAAAAGTTGCCGAATTTAAGAGCGGCAGTGACAGAGAAGGTGTGATTTTGATAAATAAGTGACAAGTATAATTGATTTACAAAATCATAATTTGAGCGATTAATATAAATGTTTTAAAAAAAACAAGATTTGGTTCGAGTATAATTTGATTTTCTAAAATAAAATATATTAAATCCATTAAAATAATTTTAAATTTTCCTAAAATCAATTTTCTAATTTGTCAAACATATTCAAAGTAAAGAACAATGATTTTGACAATGACAAAAATATTCAAAGTAAAGAACAAGGACTTTGACAATGACAAAAATGATTTTGATCAACCAAAATCGTTCTCAAAGACACCCTTAAGAATTATGACGAATGAAAAGATAAATAATTTTGATAATAACAAGAGCGATTTTAGCCCAAATACACCCTAAATTATTTGTTGTTAGGGTATATTTGGGAGTAATTTTGGCGTGTCTAGAATTATTTTGTCTTGAAATACTTTTATTCTTGTCAAAATCACTTTTATTTTGAGTGAAATATTTTGCCAGCATTTATAAATAATTTTGGAAAATTTTAAAATCATTTTTAATCACGTAATTATACATGTGATTTTTTATTAAAAAAATTAATAGAAAAATAGTTTTAAAAATATTATGATTTAAATTTTCAAAATTATTACATTTAATAAATATATAAACTAGTCTAACACAAATTTAATTCAGTAATAATTGACATTTATCTAATTAAGTGGTCATGAATTCAAATTCTCTAAATGTTAACTAATTTGAACATAAATGGAATAATGTATTTATTATCATTAACGTCAAAATCTCTAACCTCGTATTTTTTAAATAAATAAAAGAAGGAAGTATTACTCGTGTGAATATTAACTATGTCTAATAAAAAAGATCATAACCGTTAAGATATCTATTTGGGATAATGAGGTCATGAGTGGATTCTTCACCCGACGGTTAATGTTCAGATCGAACCAGCTCATATAAATTATGAAAAGAACGTAGGTATCATCTTTACCTACATAATGGTGAAAGCTCTCGAGCTTTTCTACGCGACCCGTATCCGAAACTTTCAGGCGCGGGATGATCCTCTGATCCCGTAGCTTCTTAATACGATAATGCATTGCCGCTACGAAGAGCAGGCCAATTGAAGAAGCCCATAGTATCTGCGTAAAACTCGGTTTGTTGCTACTATCTGAAGAAAATCATCACAGATCAAATCAAAACCCGTCCAAAAAAGCAAAGCAAGGTGAATTCCATACACCTTACCTTTATGCATGTTTGTGAATTCAAAGAAATGGCTGCAACTTCGAATATGTTCTTTCTAGGTTGCGACCGATCGAGAGAAGAGGGATGTGATGACGAGTACATCCTGCTCATTTCCTCTGAATTTTTCTTGTGGTTGCATTTTAACTCTGTGTTAGTTGTCTACAGACGTCGAAATTGGTAGTGAGAGTATAAGCATAAGATCATCAATTTGCCTTTAATGGGGAACCTTTATCTCTTTTTCTTTTCTTTGAGCTTCTCAATCGGTGGAACTTGATTTGCTATTTTGGGGCTTTTTTTGTGTAGATTTTGAAGATAACAGAGAGAAGAAAAAGAGAATTATCAATGGCTATTTATAGGCTAAACACAAATGCGTGGAGCTAGATCTCTATGTCTACAAATGTTATGTGATCTGAAATTGTTTATTTATAGTCAACATTTCTTTGTGGTGTTAAACGTTTCATCCTTATTAACCACTAACTAATATGTGGTCAGTAATTATTCGTCAATTTTTGTGGTGTTATCTAATAATTTTTTTTTTTAATTCAAGCAAATAATGTAATCGTCTCAACTTGATAAAATTTGGAATTAGGTACTCATCTTGACTTGATATGAAGTAGAATTCTTGGTGAACTTGTTTGTTGTATTGCAGTTTTCTTCTTGACAATCTATTTATAAAGAACTTTGTGCCAAAAATGTCTCAGACATCCTATAGTGCATGTGGATTTTGTATTTTTGCATTTAGATTATCAAAATGTGTCTTTTGTTATATAAAATAATTGTAAAACAATGAAATAATTAATTTCCAAATTTCAGAGAAACTTGTTTTCTTTAGATAATATGTTTTCACTATAATGCTGAAGAGAATAACGAAGAATTTTCTGTCATGATGGAATATAATACTAGTGAAATGTCAGAGTGAGTTGATTGCAGGGAAGGGAAATCTTTCTATTGGATTGAGCTATTTTGTGTTTTGTTAGGTTTTGTTCCAATTTAGCTCCTTTTTTAGGCTGTTGTTTTTCTAGGCCATTTTTTTTCTGTTGGCCCTATTGTATCATTCCATTTCTCTCAATTAGAGCTTTATTTATTTATTTTTTTTTTGTGACAAAAACAGCGAGTTGATTGTTAAAGTTGGGTGATCTGAATTCTTCATAAACTATCAAAAAGGGAAATATTTTGATACAACCGAATGTGAACTTTTCTACTTAATACTATTTATTATGTATGACTTATAAAATTATGAGGCAGCCCCCTTCAGTTATGAAATTATAAAGCAACAAGAGCAAAAACTAGTAACTAACAAAAATTGAAATTCATGAGCTGAAGAGGGAAAGTTTTCATATGAGAAAAATGTAAGTACCATTGCTCAAACTAAGTTTCTGTACAGTGTTATCCTAGCTCTACTTTTCTCTAAATGGCAAAACTGTGATCAGTAACATTCCATTTTTGTTCTTTCAACTTTCATGATGTGTGCAGCCTAGAAGTTAGATTTATGAAGGCATCTTCTCTGCACGGAATCGTCAAGCCGCCCATTGGATGGCAGAATCCGAACTCTTCTTCTGACCTATTGAGCAGATCTACAAAAGAAGGATGCTTCAAGTACGAAATAGGTACCACAAATCTCTTCCTCTGAATCTCTCCCACATAAACTGCAATGTAGCCTTTAGGAACATCTGACTGATTTCTGGCAGACATAGCTTGCATTTTCAGAATCTGTTTGGCATTAAGAAGAATTGATGGCAAACGGATTCCCATATTGGAAATTTTATCGAAATCTCGATTGGTATTCTGCTTGAAATGGATTTTGAAGTAGGAAATGGAGTACTTGTTTGATGAGAATGGCTGTTATTTCGATGTATATTTATAAACTGAGAACTGGAGGGGAAGGCAGAAAATGTGTAGCAGGGCCCTACTTTTCCAATGGCTCACATGGGTTTGCTCTTAGGATTTCAGTCACTTTCTCATTGGTCCCACTATTTCCAATAACAAGAGGCCAAGAAAATTTCACCAAGTTTGCCAATATATCTTGGAAGATGTGTTGCAACATACCATGTGACAGGCTTTCCAATCCTCATTAACTTCACAAACCAAGTTGTGAATCAAATAAAAGCTGAGATATGTTGATATGATCCGATTTAATGCATTTGAGTACATGTGAAGTCACTTCTCACCTAGAAGCTGGGTCCAATGGTGAAGCAATTTCCTATAGCAAGGAAGTCCAACCACATGGATATGTTGGCTTGTTTTTAGATTTTCCATACAAGGCCATCTGTTTCGATGTGGAATCCACTGGAACAAGGTTTGGTAATTGAATTAAATGGAATAAATGGCCTGATGAGATGGGAAGGGATGATTCTTGTGAGCTGAGCAAAGCCATTTGAAGCGGGTCCTCTCAGTTGTCAAACTACCGACCGAGGGAACCCGCTTTTATGCTCAGGCAACTTCTTTCCTCACAACTCTATAAATGTAAATCCTGAATGAGTTTCCAAGTACCAGTCTGAACTCGATATCCCACAACTCTGTTACACCAATCAAGGCTAAACTTCAGATCTGTTTACGGTCTTTCTACCATTGCAAATATATTCAACAATGGGGATTCGTTTACCATCATCTCTGATTCCTAATGCCAAGCAAATTCTAAAGATGCAGTTGGGATTTACCAAGAAGCAGTCAGATGTTGTTCCTAGAGGTCATGTTGCAGTATATGTGGGAGATATCCAGAGGAAGCGATTTGTGGTCCCTGTTTCGTTCTTGAACCATCCTTCATTCCAACAACTACTCAACCAAGTAGAAGAAGAGTTCGGTTTCCATCATCCACATGGAGGTCTAACAATTCCTTGCAAAGAGGATGCCTTCATTGATCTCACTTCTAGATTACAACTTCTTGAAGGATGAAGATGATGAAAGAGCCATTAGTCAATTTCTGACACATTTTTTCCTCCTAACTTGTTTTCTTTCTGGCTCATGCTAGAATGTTGTATAGAAATCCAATCTTAAGGCATTTTGGAATGTAATGAGTTCCTTTGTTACTGAATTATCAGAACATAATACAAATAGATTTTCAGTATCGCTTCTTGTTTCTCTTGCTTATTCTTTGATACTCTGTGTGTTCATTGCTATCTATGCTGCAAAAGTATATGGTTATTGTACATGTTTAAAATTGAAGAGAAGTGATACGTCACATACAAAAATGTTCAAATTCCATTAACATGACCATATTCTGTTTGTGTTCATAGAACAAAATGCAGATGGAGTTAACTGCAATCATATTTTGGATTGAATGTTGCTGAAATTATCAGCAACCGTGATCATAGTTGCACATTTTTCATCTTTCTCAATACAAGCAGCTTCATCAACAAATTGGAGGTAGTTGCTCAGCCTTATAAAATAAACCCAATCAATATTAATGGTTCTGTTTCTATTTTGTAAATTTTCAACATGTCAAAGTCTAGACTGAATTCCTCATGTACTTGAATCAACAAATACTAAAACGAAAGCTGAGTTAAGAATGTAAGTTGAATTGTGAATTTCTACCGTTTCAGTACGTAGACCAAATGAACATATATGCTTTTTGGTCCCTTGACAAACGCTAAGAGAAGAACTCTTTCCACAAGGACTCTTTGACACTTCCATAGTCTTTCAAAGTAGTGATACTTTCTAGAAAAATTCATATTCTGCTTCCATAAACTGGGGATCCTATGATCTTTTGGTATCATAAAAGGCCTGCTTGTAGATTAAATCTTAATGGCTGTTTATATAATATCAACAGGTGATAAACAAGATGAGTGGAGAAACCAGACATGGGCCAACGTAGAAAAGATTGCTGATGAGGGAGAACATGACTTTGTCTCCTTATAGATAAGTCAAACTTGTGGAGAAGCATTGTGTTCACTATCCTAAACGATTAACCTTTTAGATTATAGACATGCTTGAGACACTTGTTTTTCTGGTGTCTGCAACAATACCTTATTTACAAATTGACTTGCACAGGTTAGTTTATCTGGAAATGGCATTTGGTTTTGAATTTTCCTTGACTTCTTGCTTTAGATTAAGAGGGTCCACAGCACCAGCAGGTAGAACACATGATGGAGTGGATTTTCCCAACCAATGAGCAACCCCATGTGAGCCATTAATGAGTAGGTCCTATTTGGAACCGATCGAACGCCCTTTCTTCTCACCACGTCTCCGTTCTGAATCCATAAATACAGACTAAATAAGCTTCAAACTCCAACTCAAATTTCTTACAGATCCTTCTTCAGATACTACACTTCCCAACATCTAGAGCCACATCAAGCATATATCCTTTCAATCAAATTTAGACATGGGAATCAGGCTGCCTTCACTTCTCCTTAATGCCAAGCAAATTGTCAGAATGCAGACTGCTTCTTCTAGAAACCAATGTGGTGTTCCGAAAGGTCATATTGCAGTCTATGTGGGGGAGATTGAAAGGAAGCGATTCGTAGTTCCAATATCGTATTTGAACCATCCTTCTTTTGTAGCTCTGCTAAAGAGTGCTGAAGAAGAATTTGGATTTAAACATCCAACTGGAGGTCTGACAATTCCTTGCAGAGAAGATGCCTTCATCAATCTCACCTCTAGGCTGCATACTTCCTGAAAGAGAGAGGAAAAACAATCCTCCACACAGTTTTGGAAAATTCCTTTTTTCTTTTTGCTACAACTGAGGAGTAGAATATCAATGTATAGTTAGTTGTAGAAAGATTCATAATTGCAGAGATGTGAATATAGAAATAGAAATTACATTTTCTTTTTAAGAAACTGCCTCCTTCAGCTTCTGAATCTCAGTTTATTTAATTCCCTGTGTTTTTCCTTTATGTTTTTGTGTAATGTTACTTGGACATATCTGGGCACGAGATTTTTTTCACGCATATAGAAAATCATTGAAGCGAATGATACCCTTCCAATGTTACTTCGATCGCAAACTATCTTCCATTATCACGGTTCAATTGGTCCCATTCCAATCACACCAAATATTCTACCTATTGAACAAATGTATCTGTTTACATTTTTTCAATTAAATTCTGGTGAGAACTCTCACAATTTCAACGAAATTCATTCACATTATGGAAGGCATTCTATTTGCAAAGAAAAAAGTGTTAGATCCCCTTGTAGATGATGGAAACTAAACTCTTCCTCAGCAACTTCGAGCGAATGAATGATGATTCAAATATGATACCTGTTAAGGTATCTATAAAAGATTAAACTTACTGTAACCCATCAACTAAAGTTTTTGGGTTGTTTAGCTCTGATACCATCTTGATTTGGATGGAATAAGAAAGGAAAAAGGCCCAATACAAGAAAAGAAATAAGAATAAACCATTAATGTTTACAACTAATTTAAATATTTACAGCTAATATTTACAAACAATAAACCAACCGATACTGAACCAGAAACCGTTTTATTTGGATCTCTCCCATCTAAACTGCAAAATGACCTTCCAGAACATCTAGTTGGTTTCTGGTGAAACTTATTGCATCTTTAGGATTTGCTTTGCCATGAAGAATCAGAGATGGCAAATAGATCCCCATTGCTAAATTTGCTTGTCCAACATTTGGCTTTTATTAATGTAGAACCAATTTCAATGAGATGAACTTTCCATTGAATGACAAATTTGTAGCATAATCAGTAGTTGCAATGTTCTGTTTGAGAAGGGACAAGAGAGCTACCAAATGCATCAAACTGTAAATCAAAGGAAACAGTAGCAAAGTACATGAACTCCTTGTAAATCATGGAACATTGCTGAAATGCAAGGACAAAATATTTATTATAAGGTTGTAATCATGTTTTACTTTGTTAAATAGAGTGGTTGCATCTACTTTGAACAACTTGTATAGCTGGAATCAGCTGCCTACGACAGCACTATTTTCTTTCAGCCATTTATTTATTTACCTATACATCTGGCTTGATGTGTCAAAATCCCATTTAATTTTGTTGTCTGGTGATAGATAGAAATCTCAGTTCTCATTTTGATGATAAATTCTCCACGCTCGAGTTTTGTCGAATGTTGCACAGTAAGATGAGAAAATACAAAGAGCTCATGTCACATAATTCATAAATTAAAGGCATGAAGTTTATGAATGAGAAAGTGTAATTTTCTATTACTCCGTTTTTAGTTGTGCCAAGGTAGCATTATACATGTTATAACATTCAGGAAGAGAGGCAAACTAACCACCTTTTCTATCCCCTCATTTACAAGAACTTATCCAATGAGATTCTACTTTGTCAAACTAAGAATGGAAATAAAAAATGTTAGGCAAAACTTGGGGGTGGGGGAAGGGACTTCTCTTTTTACATAATCTACCAAGAGCTATGTAGCCTTGAAGTGAGATCAATGAAAGCATCTTCTCTGCAGGGAATTGTCAAGCCACCCATAGGATGATTGTATCCAAACTCTTCCTCTGCCCTCTTGAGCAAATCCATGAATTTAGGATGGTTCAAGTATGATATTGGAACTAAAAACCGCTTCCTTTGGATTTCTCCGACATAGACTGCAATGTGACCTTTCGGAACATCATATTGGTTGCTAGTAGAAATAGCGTGATTTTTGAGAACTTGCCTGGCATTGAGGAGAATCGAAGGCAACCGAATTCCCATGTCTAAAATTGGTTCGAGTAAGACAGCGCGTGATTTCGGATAGTTTTGTGAAAGGATAAGGGAAATTGGAGTGATTGAAACAAGAATGTGTAAGAGGTTCAAGTGGATATTGGCAACTTATTTGATATATGTATATATAGAGTTAAAAAGGGGAAGGAATTGAGAATTGAAAACTAGCAGCTAGGTGTCTCAGAGGGCCTATTCTATTAAAAGCTCACGTGGGATTGTTTAGTTGATTGTTATACACTCACTTCCTCATGTGTCCCAATTCTTGGTTGCAGTTGGTCCACATTTTCCAAGAAGAGGAATTATATGGTTGAAAAAATTAGCCAAGGCATGTTTTGGACCAAAAAAATATTCCAAGGAAAATAAACAGGAAACATATCCATGTGACAAGTTTACAATTTTCAACTACTTGAAATTTCATTAAACACAAAGAAGTTGCAGAAAATATTACTTGAAGTTTATGGTTTAAAATGAAAATAAAATAAAAATTCATTAGCTTCTACTTATCATCAGTTTTTGTCTCATATAACGAAATTAACATTGCAAAATACTGTTTTCCCTCTTGACAAACACAAGAAGATAAAAATTGTGAAAACTAATTCTGTGGCCTCCAGTGACAGAGTTATACTTTCCAAAGGTCCCCTGTAAAAAAGCAGAGTCTTCTGAAAGGTACACAGTCTCTAAGAAACCTACTAAGCTCAGTTCGATTAAGTACTAACTTAAGCTTCGGAGTATACATGACCGAACACTATAACTTATCCCATCTAAAGCTCACTTCAACTCGCTTGTCAACATGGCACCTTGTCTAGATTCCTGCATTAGGATGGATATGGAATTTTGTCAATTAGTTCAAACCAAGAGAATAACTTCCACAGAAATTTATAAATTTGCACATTGCAATCCAGTTTACCTTGAATATGCATGGAGTTTTATGCTTCAATATGCTTCTCAGTTTCTTTAGTGTTGTATAATGAATAATCTGGCAACAATTTTTCTTTGTTCCTTGGGGTGAAGGTTAGCATCAGAAACAAAGCAATGGAGAAAAGGCCATATAGAAATTGACACTGAATTTTTGTATTCTATCGATTCATTTCTGTTGGTAAATGCACCTTTCTATGCCACTCATTTACAGGAAAGAAGGGCATTCCATTCTACAACAATCTAGTAAGAGTTAAAAAAACCACATGAGTCAGAAACAACCAGAGAAGGTTGTCAAAAATGGCAGCTCGCGCTTTGCGGTTCATCATTCAAGATACTTGCAATCTAGAAGTGAGATCAATAAAGGCATCTTCTTTGCAAGGAATTGTTAGGCCCCCTTGAGGATGATGGAAGCCAAACTCTTCCTCTGCGTGGCTGAGCAGTTGCTGGAACGATGGATGGTTCAAGTAAGATATCGGAACCACGAACCGTTTCCTTTGGATCTCTCCCACATAAACTGCCACATGGCTTTTTGGAACATCCATCTGGTTTTTGGTGAAACTTGACTGCATCTTTAAAATTTGTTTGGCATGTGGAACCAAAGATAGCAACCGAATCCCCATTTGCTCAATCAGAAGGTCTGATTGTTATAGAGCTAACTAGAAGAGAATGTAGTACTTGAAATGAGTTAAGTTTGGTGTTTGAAGGCTCATTTTGATGTTTGTATATATACAGTTTCTGTAGGAAGTGTTATGCTGGTGATTGTGACCTTTCCAGTGGCTAAGTGGGGTATTGACGTCTGGTGGTTGGGTATATTTGGGAATACCCCTTCACATGGCTTTGCCCAATTCTTGGAAAGGGCCACCAATTTCAAATTTTATTATTTTTCTCCTATCTTTGTTTTTATGTCAGTCATTTTTCTAAAATGAAAAAATAAGTACCAAGTGCCCCCACATGTCCAATAAGAACCAAAAAGTGTCCAATATGTGCTAATAGATATACTAATACAGGAACATGTTTATGCATTCAGTTTCTTGATTACTTCAGATACGAGTATTTCCATATAGGAAGATCAAAATGTCCATACCATTACCAAAACGCTTAATTTGCAAGGCCATCATAATCTCCATAACAGAAACATTACTGCTAACAAAACATCATAATATCCATGGACTTGAATTTATCAGAGTATGGCATTTGGTCTTCATAGGAAAAACATTACCGCTAACAAAACACATTAACTTGAATTCATTAAGTGATCAGAGATACTTGTGGACGCCACCCGAATACCCCGGGCAGAATACAAGCAATAGTGGCATTCTTCAAATGTTATCAACTTACGCATCTCGGGTTTACACCAGTCCACATCTCTTGGAAGGTTTTCAAGACGTATGAGGATGGACAACAATTTATTAGATTGCAAGCTGTGACTCTCATAACCCTCTTATGCCATGAAGTAGTTTCTGTCTTAAATATTTTTACTTCACAATGCATTTCTTTGTGGAATGTATGATCTCTTGGTCAAAATTTCCTTCTCGATAGAAATCATTTATGCTTCATCTGGCTTCACTTTCAACATTCATCTTCTCCTCTGTACAATGTACAATGCCCTCAATCATTTGCTGCGATTCAGTCTGGTATTCAGATATCGGAGTGGCAAAATCTAGCTCTATAATGTAGTCAACCAAACTAAGTAAACACCATCTCCATACTGATCATTAGGAGCATCAAATGGCAACCATAATTTTGTTCCAGCATATCAGCTTATGATTCTTATCTTTTTCCTCAACTGAAGAAACGTCTACCTATATCTTGTACAACGCTTCGGCTTTCCCCCTTGACTTTGTAAATTCACCAGCTGTAAACAATTWKACAGAATTTGGACAAAATATATGTAGCTGGCTGCTCAGCCTTCAAGCAAATCTAACTAACAGTTCTCTTCTTCTGAACCCAAATAATGATACCAGCTGTGGAATTCAGGAGGTCACTAAGATGATCAATCTAAATATATGGCAAGACCATGCAACCTCTTTCAACTCCATTGATCCTTGGTCGAAAATCTGCAATTTTTCTGCTATGAAAATTTACAACTCATTCCATGTCTTGGCCAAATTCCTACTTGAGAGATCAAATAGCTCTTGCTCGCTTCCATAGACTCTGTACAATATCATAAGGGGAAAAGAAAAGAAAACAGATGAGAATTCTCAAGAAGAGAATATGCAGCTTGTGAATCCAATCTCAATGACTCTTATAATATCAGCATGAGATTCTACTAACATAGCACACCGGGAAAACGAAATGAGTGGAGAAAATAGACATGAACAGACCAATCTAGACAAAGATGGCTCATAAAAATAGATAAATCGAAACTATAGAGAAACATTATGTACACCTCTTATTGCACACAAGCAAACATGTATTTGAGCAATCCTGAATGATAAACCACTAAGATTATATAGCATGCTCGAGGCAATTATTTTCACTATGTCCGGAAGAGTAGTTTACAAAGACTTGAAGTTCATGTATTGTATGATTAGTCTTTTATCAACAAGATTTTTTCCGGTTTCAGTATCCACTGATATAGATTTTATCTCTGCATCAGATTAGATAGGCAGCCCATGACCAATAATGAAAGCTTGTCACGTGGGTCTGTCGACCGTCATCAATTGATCTTCCGTGACATGGCATTTGGTTTTGAAGTTTTATAGACCTCTTAGTATGATTGTAATTCATTGGAACAAGTGGGACGGCTCTGCAGTAGTTAGGACGAGACAGGATGAAGTTTGTGTATTCACACCAAATGAGCAACTCCATGTGAGCATTGATGAAGTAGGCCCTCTTAGACACCTACCTGATACTGTTTTCTTCTCACCACTTCTCCATTCTGAATCCATAAATACAGATCAAAAAACTTCAATCTCCACAACTCAAATTTCAAATAGATCCTCCTTCAAGTACTACACTTCCCAACTTCGAGATCTGCATCAAGCAGAAAGCCTTTAAAAATTAGATATGGGAATCAGACTACCTTCACTTCTCAATGCCAAGCAAGTTCTAAAAATGCACACTGTTTCTTATAGAGGCCAATGTGGTGTTCCCAAAGGCCATATTGCAGTATATGTGGGAGATATTGAAAGGAAGCGATTTGTAGTTCCAATATCATACTTGAACCATCCTTCTTTTTCTGCTTTGCTCAAGAGTGCTGAAGAAGAATTTGGATTCAAACATCCAACTGGAGGTTTGACAATTCCTTGCGGAGAAGATGTCTTCATCAATCTCACATCCAGGCTTCAAACTTCCTGAAAGAGAGAAGAAAAACAGTCCAGCCAGTTTTGCCAGATTCCTCCATTTTTCTCCCGTTGAGAGTAGAAAATTAATGTGTAGTTAGTTTCTACATGTAAATGATGAGAAGCGGAAACATTGAAATCGAAATATAAAGTCACCTTTCTTATAAAAACATCTGTGTGCCTTCATGAATTTTTGTTTGTCTAAATTCTTCACGTTTTTCCTTTCCGTTTCCGTACAATGTTACTTCTGATATATCTGAGCACAAAACTTCTTTCTTCGAGAGGTGAAAACTAGAAATGTTTCCACTGCTTGTCGATGATGCTCCCAAGAGATGTAACTACTGTAGAGATTGTGATAATCAAAAAATTAGAAAGGTTCTAATTAAACGACAACCATTTGCTTTAGGAATCATCATATATTGATGAAAGAGATGAACAGTTTTTGCATAAACTTTTGTTTCTCATACTTCCCAACATGGCCTTACATGAAAACTCATACTTGTCATCATTCAAATCCAAAGCCCATAATCCTATGCATCCATTTGATATTCATTGATAATAATCATAGTTTACTGCTTTATATTAATGAAAACAGAAATTATATTCTTCTGGATCCTGTGAGAGTCCTAAAGTTGGAGGGAGATAGGTGCAAGTATAAGGTGGAGGTAGGTGAAAGGAAATAAAATAGACAAATATACATAGCTACATTTTATTAATCATATATTAGTTACAGTTTCAGCATAATTCCATTGATTCACATTCTGAAAGGCCTTGTTCTTGGAATGCCTAAAACATTTTAGTACTAGTTTACAAATAAGTCAAGGAACAAAAAGAATGTTAAAACTCGGTGAGTTTCTACATCGCTCTTCATTCTCTAAGAAACTTGGAATCCAGAAGTGAGATGGATGATGGCATCCTCCTTGCAAGGAATTGTAAGACCCCCATGAGGATGTTGGAAACCAAACTCTTCCCCAGCATATTTAAGCAGCTGTTGGAATGAAGGATGATTCAAGTATGATATTGGAACCACAAACCGTTTCCTTTGCATCTCTCCCACGTAAATGGCTACTTGACCTTTTGGAACATATGACTGGTTTTTTATGAAACCTGATGGCACTTTAAGAAATTTCTTGGCAAAAAGAATCCGGAATGGCAAATAAATCCCCATTACTAAGCTTGTTAGTTCAATTGGTGCAGAAACAATTCAAAGAGAAAGTAGTAAATGAATATGTTTGAGTTTAGTTTGTTGTTTACTTGATGTCCATATTTATAGTATTGAGGAAAATAGTTTTGCTGGTGGCCAATGCTTTTCCAATGGGCATTTTGAGACTGGAGGTTGGGTATCTAAGAGGACTATTCGGGATTTGCTCAACTTGGAAAAGAATTTTCACCTCTCTCTCCTAGTTGTATGCAAATTCATTGTCTAACCCAGCAACCAAGCTTGGCTAGCTGAACTGAATGCTCAAAAAAATAACGCGTTTGATAAGAACACGATACCAATGGGATCACCCTTCACAGAGGTAGAAATGATACTTCATTGGCACAATGAGCAGGAGGTTGAATATGGACAAGACAGATACCAAATACATTGGATTATAAATCGAAGGAGACATAAGCCAAGTACATAGTACATCATGGAGAATCGTTGAGATGCCAAGACAAATCATTTAATATGAATCTAATCATGTTTTTTTCTTATAAATGTAGAAGTTTCATCTACTTGAAACAACTTGTATAGCTAGAACCAGCTGTATATTGGTGTGGGAAAGATGACGTTGGATAGAATTATGATGTGAACACTGCCATTTTCTTTCAATAATCATTAATCTATCTTCCTAAACACCTTGATGTGCCAAAATCATTCATTTATTTTCACAAACACCTTAATGTAGGATGTATCAAGAATGATATTTGAACGAAAAAGTGCTTCCTTTGGAATTCTCCAACATAGACTGCAATTGTGACCTTTGGGGACATCAGCTTGATTTTAGTTGTAGGAACCAGCCTGCATCATGAGGATGTGTTTAGCATTGGGGAAAATTGAAGGCAAAGGGATCTCATGTCTAAATTTGTTTTGAGAGAAAGAATGACAAGTGACTTAGAATAGGTTAAAAGAGGGAGAAGGAAGTGAGAATGAAGACATTTTAAAATTATGGTCAGATTTTTATCTTGTATAACTAACTATTGGAAAGGGAAACTAGAACTTCTGTGAGTTATTAGAACTTTTCTGAGTTATATTTCAAATTATAATCAGACTTTATCTTGCATAACTGTGATAAAAGACATTTCCCCCTCTTTGAATACATTGAAAAAGAAAAAGTATAGATCAAGAAGTCTATGACCAGAAACGTTCTTTTGTTTCTTAGTTCACCTTGGGCAGAAAACCTAAAGTTTGGACTGCATCTGCAATCCTGGACTTATCAAACAAAACCTAACAACTGAAAATTGTACTGATAGATTAAAATCAGATAAACTTCAAAAAATGGATGTAGTCCGTTGACATCTAAGAATCACAAAATGTTTATATATTGATAAGCCATGTTTTAATCTTTGGACTTTTTCTTATAACACTAATGATTTTTCACCATATTTGCTATAAACAGATCTGACTTTTCCAACCTCAACAGGAATATGGTTAACGGACAACATATTCACTAAAGAGTTGGAACCGTGGAAGGATGTGGATGTGTTTATTAAATCAACCAAGGGATTCGAAGTTTCAACAGAAACTAAGAGAAGCGTAGTAATCCGTTTCTCTTTGGATATGTTTAATGTTTGAAGTTTGCTTTTGGTATATAATAATAAATCTAGCAACAATTTTTATTTCTTTCCAACAGCTCGGATTAGCCATCACAGATAGATCACCAACAAATAAGCTATAAGAAATTCATGCTGAATTGATATATTTTTCATTAATCCTGTTGGTAAATGTACCTTTACAATGCGACTCATTTACAGGAAGGAATGTTTCCCACTCTACAACACTCTAGCCTGTGTCAAAAAGTAAACGAGTTGAAAAAAAACAAGAAACGTTTGTCAAAAATGGCAGACTGCGCTTTGCTCTTCATTCTTCAAGATGCAATCTAGAAGTGAGATCAATGAAGGCATCCTCTTTGCAAGGAATTGTTAGACCCCCCTGTGGATGATGGAATCCAAACTCTTCCTCAGCATGGCTGAGTAGTTGTTGGAATGATGGATGGTTTAAGTAAGATATCGGAACCACGAACCGTTTCCTTTGGATCTCTCCCACATAAACTGCCACATGACCCTTTGGCACATCCAAATGATTTTTGGTGAAACCTGACTGCATCTTTAGGATGTGCTTGGCATGAGGAACCAAGGAAAGCAATCGGATCCCCATTTTCTCACGATGAAACACTGCTAGAAAGGTTTAAAGCTCTGATTGGTATAGAACCAACTGGAAGAGAAATCAACACTTGAACTGAGTTGAATTTGGCGTTTCAAGGCTCATTTGATGTTCATATTTATAGAGATTTTGAAGAAAGAGTGATGTTGAAGATTGGAAATGTTCAAATGACCAAGTGGGGTATTGAAGTCTGATGGTTAGGTATTTGAGTAGACCCCTTCACATGGTTTTGTTCACCTTAGAAAAGTCGCACCAATTTCCCTCTCTCACCCTCCACATTCTTGCAGTTTACACCACAAAGTTCCATTTTCATTAGCCAAGTTGTTCAATTATCACAAGTCAAATCATTGTCCAAGCTTTTCATTCTGAATTTATTGTTTACAGACAGTGTATTACATAGAAAATGGGAGAACAGATCGTCCATTTGATTATCTTTCCACGAAAGAGCCACTGGCTACGTCATTGGACTCAATGTCTTGGTCAAAGGACCCCATAAGCCATATATGTGTCAGATTTTAGACCATATCACTTATTGGTTTTCATGAAGGAGGACTAAAAGTCTAGGTCAAAGTACATAATTGAGTCAAAATTGTCTATTCTTAGAGGCATAAATCTTTGACGAAGTTCTATGATCATATGAGAATTGCCTAGTCAGGCAGAAGAAGGTTTCTCGTATGATCATCCAACAGGGTGGCATCACAATACCATTCAACCAAGACAAATTTTGTGAACTCACTCTTGGCATACTTGATCAAATGATTGGAGGCTAGAAAATATCAAAAAGCACAAATTTGAGACCAGATAGTCGCAGACTGAATAGAGGTCCCATCATCATGGGATGCAAGAATAATTGGTTGTGTCAAAGAAGTCCTCTGTCCTGCAAAAGGGCTATTTCTCATTGAAATGAAGTCCCAGTAGGCATTGAGATTCAAGAGATGTAGAATATCATGAACAATAAGTTTGAAAGGACTTGGACTCAAACACCAAACATAGAGAAAGATAGACCGTTTACGGTTTCTTGAGGGTCCTTTTTATATATAAAAAAAAGCATCAAATCTCTTACACCTTTTACAGATTGCTTCAATCCATTTAAGGACCTTTCAGATTGCTGCAATTATTTTAAGTAGTTTGCTCTTGTGTCTTCTTAATAACAGTAGCCGCACTGCCTCATATTGCATTCCTTTGTGAAATGTATAATATGCTGATCAAATTCCCTTCCGATTGAAAATGATTGATGCTTCATCTGGCTTCCTGTTCAACATTCATTTCCTCTGTACAATGTATAACCCTTTACTATTTCCCACAAATCAGTCTTGCCTTTTGTAATTGGATTGGTTAAAATCCGGATCTGGTGATAAATATATCCCAACTTAGCATTTCCTACTATCTGAGATTTGAGAGTGCTCAGTGAACACTTTCTACATACTGATCATTAGGAACAGAAAATGGTATCCATCCAGCTTAGCTTTTTCCTCAAATCAAGAATCTCCTTTCTCACATACAATGCTTCTGCTTTCTCCCTCCAATACTTACCAGCTAAACGAATTGACAAAAATTTGACAAAAACATATGTAGCTGCTCAGCCTTTAAGCAAATATAACCAACACTTAACAACTCTTTTTTCTGGACCGAAATAAAGACACGAACCTTGGAATGCAGGAGGGCATTGATATGATCAATCTTAATCCAGAGCATGACGATGCAACTGCTTTCAAGTCTGTTAATCCTAGGTCAAAAATCTGAGATTCCTGCTATGTTTGTTTCCAAAACATTCCATGTCTTGACCGAATCCCTACTTGAGCAACAAAATACTAAACGAGCAGCTGGTTTAAGAGTGAAACTTGAATCATGAACTACCTCTCTGGTTTTCCCCAACAATAACTCTTGGCTTCTTCCATAGACTTCGAAGTAACATAAACTTGAGAAGGCCACCTGATCTTTTGGTACCCCATAAGGTGGAAAAAACGTAAAAATAAAAAGAATTTCCCAGGACACGAGAAACAGAACAGAAAATATGCAGCTTGTGAATACAATCTTATTGGCTCGTTATATAGTACCAGCATCATCATGAGATGCTACTAACAAAATATACCAGGAAAGCGAAACAAGTGGAGAAAAGGTACATGGATAGACCAATTTCAACAAAGATAGTTGAAGAGCGAGGACATGAATTTGACTCCTTATAATAGATAAGTCAGAACTATGGAGAAATATTATACGCATCTCTATTACACACAAGCAAACATGTATTAGACAATCCTAAATGATAAAAAACCTCTAAGATCATAGCATGCTTGAGACAAGTATTATTCTTGTTCCCGAAAGAAAATTTACAAGTGGACTGGCATCTCATTTATTTTTTGATTAGTCTATTATCAATGAAAATTTATTCTTGTTTTGGTACCCTCTAGTATATGATCGATGATGAAAGCTTGGTCATATGGGCCTGTCATTAGTTGATCTCCCAGGACATTGCATATGGTTTTCAAGCTTTCTTGACCCCTTATTTTGGACTATAACTACACCTCACTGAAACGAGTGGGGCTGCTCACCAGTAGTTAGGGCACATGATGAAGTGCGTCTATTCATACCGAATAAGCAACCCATGTGAGCATTGATGAAGTAGGCCCTCTTGGAAACCTACTTGATACTATTTTCTTCTCACACTTCTCCATTCTGAGTCCATAAATACAGATCAAATAAACTCCAATCTCCACAACTCAAATTTCAAACAGAGCGTCATTCAAGTTCTACTCTTCCCAAATTTTAGATCTGCAAAGCAAGCAGAAACCCTTCCAAATTTAGACATGGGAATCAGACTACCTTCACTTCTCCTCAATGCCAAGCAAGTTGTCAAGATGCATACCGTTTCTTCAAGAAACCAATGTGGTGTTCCCAAAGGCCATATTGCAGTCTATGTGGGAGATATGGAAAGAAAACGCTTTGTAGTTCCAATATCATACTTGAACCATCCTTCTTTTTCTGCTTTGCTCAAGAGTTCTGAAGAAGAATTTGGATTCAAACATCCAACTGGAGGTCTGACAATCCCTTGCAGAGAAGATGTCTTCATCAATCTCACATCCAAGCTACAAACTTCCTGAAAGAGAGAAAAAAATCAATCCTCCACACAGTTTTGCCAGATTCCCTCCAATTTTCTCCCGTAGTTAGGAGTAGAATATCAATGTATAGTCAGATCTACATGTGGATGATAAGTAGTGGAAAGGAGATACATAAAGCTGTAAACATAAAAATGGAAATAGACAGTCACATTTTCTTATACGAACACCGTGCCCATTCATGAATTTTGATTCACCTAAATTCCTTGTGTTTTCCTTTCCTTTTTCATGCAATGTTACTAGATATATCTGAGCTCAAAACTTTTTCTTGGATAAATGAATGATCGTGAAAATTCTCAATGCTTTCATTGTCCTCTAATGAGCAATGATGCTCATTAGAGATGTAAAGGGATCTAGAGTTTTGTATAAAATTTCATCTTTTTTAATCTTTCCTGAATCCCACTTATGTGAAAACCAAATCTTAATTGAAACCAAAAGCCCCTTACCGTAGGCATCCATTTGATATTCATAGTTTTACTGTTTCAATTAATAACGACTGTTTCAGTGCAACACTAAATCATGCAACTATTCTATGCTCTCTGCTTATTCGGTCAGATGTCAATGGCAAGAAAATGTTTGGGAGACATGACATAGAATTTATCTGTCCCTGAAAGGAGGGGTCTGTATAGTATTTAAATACGCCACAAAAACATATTATAAAAGAAATAGCCGCATTTCTTTTGATCATATATTAGTTAAAGTTTCAGAATCTCAGTGCCATTCATTAACATTCTGGAAGGAATTGTTCTAGGATTTCCTACAACATTTTAGTACAAGTTCAGATATGATTCAATAAACAGAAAAAGAAAAGTCATCTAAACTTGGTGAATTTTCCTTCCTCTTCATATTAAGAGACTTGCAATCTAGAAGTGAGATCAAGAAATACATCCTCTTTGCAAGGAATTGTTAGACCACCTTGAGGATGATGAAATCCAAACTCTTCCTCAGCGTGTTTAAGCAGCTGTTGGAATGCAGGATGATTCAAATATGATATGGGAATCACAAACCGTTTTCTTTGCATCTCTCCCACATAAACTGCTACATGACCTTTTGGAACATATAACTGATTTCTGGGGAAACCTGAATGAACTTCTAGAAGTTTCTTGACATGAAGAAACCAGAATGGCAAATAAATGCCCATTATTAACCTTGCTTGTTAAATGTTTGAAGTTGATTGGTGAAGAACCAAAGAGAATGTAGCAAATGAATGTCTTTGAGTTCAGTTTGGTGTTTGAAAACTAACTTAATGTCCATATTTATAGCCTTGAAGAAAATAGTTTTGCAGGTGGCAGGTGCTTTTCCAGTGCACTTGGGGATCTGACAGCACTACTCAGGATTTGCCACAACTGGGAAAAGATTTTACACCTCTCTTTCTTGGTTGTGCGTTCTGCCATCCCAGTTGTTTGATTGAAGTCATTATCTTATCCAACAACCAATCTTGGTTAACAGAACTGGATCCTTGAACAAAGAATTATCTACATGGGAAAAGAAAGAACATGGTATCAGTGAGATTTGCTCTCACTGCAAGAGAAACTGTTTCACTGACGCAGTGCCCTGGTTGGATTGGGACAAGGATGGTACCAAGTGCATTGAATTATAACCAAAGAATCGTGGAGCCTCACTGAGATGCCAAGAAGAACTATTTGAATAAGGGTGTAATCATGTTTTTCTTTGTGAAATTTAGTGGTTGAATCAACTTTAAACAGCTTCTGTAGCTGGAACCAGCTGTCAACCAATGCAAAGGAAGTTGGATAAAATGATGATATTGGAACTTCCCTTTTCCTAAACACCTTGACGTGTCAAAATCCTATTTTCTAGCTTTTTCTGACACGGTCACAGTTGTCGGCAATTGAAATTAGAAGTTATATATATATATATATATGTACTTTTTTTTTTTACTTGGTTATTTCCAAAAGTTTCTCCTACCTGAGTATTAGGTAAAATGGGCGCCTCACTTCTTACACTTCAATGAGCAAAGCTTTCTGCTCAAGTATTTTCAGATATCTTATTTCCTAACATGATGATAAAACACAAGGAACTTATCTCAAAACTGTTGCTTCTACTACTCGGTAGCTTTGTCAATACAACTCATGCAAACTAAAATGTACGAGAAGATAAACGATTGACATCCTTTTCTATCTCTCATTTACATGAACGGACTATTTAGTTGTTAAAGTATTTCTAAAAGATTAAATTTATCAGGATCCACTGGCTTGAAGTTATGAGTTTAGTGATGATTTAACATAGTATCAAATCGAAGATCAAACTCTGTAATGTCATTTTCTCTTCCTTTAATATTGATAATCACTTGGTGGTCTTATGATAATTTCCAAGCCCATGAGTCAAGGAAATGTTAAAGAATCAATAAAAAATTAAATTTTCCATAACATGTCAGCCTAAGATTTTGGATTTTAGTGGTGATTTAACACTAGTATTCTACTTTGACTAAATTAAAAAGAAAAAGGATACTTGGTCAAATTTCAAGAACTCTGCAGTCTTGAAATGAGATCATTAGATACAGCAACTATGAACCCAAGTTTTGATTCCTGGAGACTGTTGTCAAGTTCATCAAATACAGCTTTTGGCAATAGAATGCATATTTGCAGAAATTCATATGGAGACAACAGCTTGCTTTTTTTTTCAAAAGGTTTCGTAACTTAGCATAGGTATGATATGATTTTCTATTTCTTCTTTCAGTTGCAGGATCATCATTTTGGGGATAAAGCATCAATTCCTCCGCACTTACCTTTTATTTTCCCTCTCTTTGTAGTACCCTTCAATTTAGGAGAGAAAATTCACATGCATAGGAGGTAATAAAAAGTTTTAAAAGTATTGTGTGTTATCATAATATATTTTTTGCACAAATTTTCCAATAAAAGTATAAATGAATTTTCAGAAGAAAATTTGAACTTCCTAAGATACATTTTAAATTATATCAAGAATTAAAGTTGTATAAGCAATCAAAATGACGTTTCCCTTCTTAAATACATGATAAAAAGAGAACTTTAGTTTAAGAAGCCAGTGACCAAAATATTTTTGGCTCCATATAATTCACCTAGAGCATAATCTACAACAACCAAATGTTTTGACTGCATCTTCAAACCTGGATCAAACAAATCCCAACAACCTAATGTGGAGCGCCTCAATGCCGCTAAATCTAAAACTTCGCAATAGTGTGCTCTTTTCGATCTTTTTGCTAATTATTCACCTAGTTTAATTTGTATGAATTGGGAGGCTTTTATAACTCCTCTATAGTTTTCGGTTCTTTTGTCTCTTTTCTTTGTTTTCTTTTTCTTTCCCTTTTCACTCCTTTCGATTCGAAGTTTGATTAATAATTTTGTTTGAATCATCTATCAACGAAAAGTTCGAATCTTGTTTTAGAAAAGAAGATTTCTACCGAATGGGCTTGCGAATGAGGCTATGTAGATGCTATAACAGGTGCTGCAGCATCAGAGACGGTGGCAGCAGACTCTTTAGTAAGCCTAGAGATAGCATACATTTTTAACAATTCCAGTGTTCCTCTTTCTTTCATTAAGCGATGTAAGAGGGACGCTGGTCTTCGCAAGAAAACAGAGGGCGAGAGATACTCACAGAGCGCGCACGAGAGAAAAGCGGAAGGAGGGCGTTATCGAGCAGCAGTTTACAAGCTTAGCCGAGAGCTTCTTCAAGCCACTATCCTGATTCCTGCATGCACGAGGTAAAAATAAAGTTACGAGGGAAAGAAAAAACAAAAAAAAAAAGGCTTCATCGTGATCGTCTCGCGCATAAGAGGGTATTTTCAGCTATCAAAGGCGAGAAGTGAAAGAAGAGTCCCATGAAAACGAAAAACAATAGAACAAAATCAGAAAAAATGGCGGCAGGAGTCTTTCTTTGTGCAATTAACTACTAAAGTTGCGAGATTGAAAGGTCCAGAATCGGCGGAAGAGGCAATAAGATGTGGGGTAGGGTTTGAAGGAGAGAGTCGAAGAAGGAAAAGGAAGCGTCTTCGGTTTCAAATAGAAAGAGAAGAGGCAAACGAAAAAACAGCCACAACAAATCAAAACTCTTCAGGTTGGGAACTTTTCGATCCTCAAGACCCACCATCTTGATTCTCCAAACTTCAGCAAAACTAAAACTAATTTATCCTAAGATTTTTCCCTGAGTGAGTGTGTTTACTCTTAATCCTTCTCGCTTAGATCCGTTAATTGACCCTAAAACCAAGATCATGCATTGAAATTTGTGATTTTTATCATCATAACAAGTCCATGACTTGGTGGATATGACCCTGTACAATTTGTACAACAAAAAGATTGGGGAAAGAGGGTAACTTGAACAAAGTGAATTTACATGAGCGCCAACATTCACAATCAACACACTCGATTACTGGGCAGTTCATAACTTTGCATTTACCCATCCCATTCTTTTGGATAAATTTGATACTTTTAAGTTTCGATATAATATTCAGATGATTTGTTGATATATGATTATTTAGCAACAAATTTTATATGTTCCCCAGAGCCCAGAATAGTTGTAACAGATGGAGAAGAAAAGAATAAGCTAGAAATTGACGCTGAATTCGTCTATTGTTTTGATTCAGTTTGTTAGTAAATGCACCTCTACTATGCCACTCACTTACAGGAAAGAAGGAAGGTGCTCATTCTACTACATCCTAGAGTAAACCAAAAGGCAAGTTAGGAAAAAAGCAGAAAGTTTTTTCCGTCAAAAATGGCACATGGTCCTCTTGTCTTCATCCTTCAAGAAACTTGCAATCTAGAAGTGAGAACAATAAAGGCATCTTCTTTGCAAGGAATTGTTAGGCCTCCCTGTGGATGATGGAAGCCGAACTCTTCCTCTGCGTGGCTGAGCAGTTGCTGGAATGATGGATGGTTTAAGTAAGATATCGGAACCACAAACCGCTTCCTTTGAATTTCTCCCACGTAAACTGCCACATGACCTTTTGGAACATCCAACTGGCTTTTGGTAAAACCTGACTGTATCTTCAGGAGTTGCTTGGCATGAGGAACCAAAGATAGCAATCTAATCCCCATTTGTTTGAGATGGTCTGAAGTTTTGATCAGATTGGTAAAGAACCAGATAGAAGAGGAAGTCGCAGTTGAATAGTTTTGAGTTGTATTTGGTTCTTGGAGGCTTATGAGAGGTTTATATTTATAGAGTTTCTGAAGACAAAGCTGTTACTGATGAGTGGTACTTCTCCAATGGCTAAGTAGGGAATTGGAGTCTGGTGGTTGGGTATTTGAGTGGCCCCTCTCACATGGCTTTGCTTAATTCAGAAAAACTCATCCAATTCTCTCCTCAGCCTCCACACATATTCTGTGGTCTGTATTTGTTTGTATTCACAAGCTTCTGTTTTGCTGGCAAAGTTGGTCCCTTCATCACAAGCCACTGTTGAAGCACGTTAGTTGTTTCACTGAATTAAATGATTCAACATACTAAGATAAAGTGAATCACATTGAAAATGGAAGAATAAAATATCCTTGTGATTGCCTTTCTATGGAACAGCCAATTTCTAATTTAATGAACTCGACGTCCTGCTGATGTAGCTAGGACATGAACTTTTAGTAGAATGACAATGATGGATAAGCTATGACAATGAAATCACCTTCTTTTTAATAAGACATTGCAAAAACTCTGGCACAGGCACAGCAGTCAGAATACTGAGCACCTCAGCAATAAAAACCAATATCATTTTTTCTACTTGGAAAGTATGTAAGATTTGCAATCTTACCTTAAAATCTTTACGCTCATACGATGCTTTCTCCTCTGTCCTGTCCAAATTCTGAACTGTCTGTAATCAGGTGATCTCTTTCTTTAACGTATGAGATTGGTCCTTAGCATACTTTTTCAGCACTAAAAAATGATTATCATATATGTAAGAAGATTGTAACTTTAATTTAAGAATCATCTCCAGAATTATCTGCTTAATATTAGCTGACAATTTCTGAATCAGTCCTAGTTTCTTTCTTTTTTCCCCCCTTCCTAATACCTTCTATTTGAAGGACATCACAACACAAAAGGAATTAAGAAACTTGTATTCAGTTTCACATTCGTGACATATATATGATGTATACATAAAGGAGACCCCATTGCTTACTGATGTTAATGTCATAACCTTTTATTGAATAAATCAGGCATAAACCTTTTCAAATACATAAAATTCAGATGTCCAAGAAGATAATGTAATAAAAAATTGATTATTGTGATCTATTTTAGATGTGTAGCATACTTCTTTAGTTGAATTCAATCACTCTTGATGAAGTGATGCTTTAAGGATGTAGAGGCCAGAGATAAGTTCAGCATTGGCAATCATCTTCCCCAAATCCAAATCCTGAAAGGACGTTCATTAGGATAGAATTTTGCAACACACTTTTTTTATCTTGAGAAAGTTTAGGTATAGGCATAAGGTTACAATCCAAGTTAGGAACATACGAGACATACTAGAGAATTGAGGTACTAGAGATAAGAACTCACCCAACCCTTACTACTTTTGATAAAGAGCTATCAGCTATTCTTTTAGTGCAATTTTCATGACAAGGTTTATAGTTTGTTAATATATAGAGGTTACCTGTCATGGCTTCTGAAACTATCATCCATGGAGATTCATTGCCTTATTGAAAATTTTCTGGTGAAACTTCATCCTGAAACCCTTTTTTCAGTATTGGAACGATCCTCGGTGGGAATGGCTGTGGTTTGATATGCTTTCCCTTTGCTTTTCCATGAATCTCCTAACAAGTATCCTTGGTGTGCCCAACTTTCTCGCAATGCTGGCACCATGGTCTTCCTTTCCTTCGTTGATTTTCAGTTGTATTGTGCTTTCTTCTCTGCGTACTTCAGCAAACACTTCTCTAATATTACGCATAGTGTTAGTAGCAAGAATTCTTCTTCTTACCTCATCTAGATCTTTGTTTAGGCCAAGCAAGAATTTGAAAATCTGCTTCTTTTCAATAATCTTCTGATACATGGCAGCATCAGTTGGGCATTTCCATTCCTTTGTTTCATATAGGTCTAACTGTTGCCAATATCGAACCAATGGACTCAAGTATTCAGCGACAAGTTGATCACCTTGGCGAAAGTCATGGAGAATTCTTTCAATTTTGAAAAATTCAGCCATGTTCTCTAGGTCTGAAAAAGTCTCTTTTGCAGCCTTCCAGATATCTTTTGCTGTATGATAAAGGAGAAATTTTTTTCCTATTTCGTTATTCATGGAGTTTACAAGCCAGCACATTACCATACTGTTCAAATTTTGACTTTAGGATCCGTGGCCTGAGGTTGAGTAGCCACACCGGTGATCTAATCATCTTTTCCCTCACCACAAATGAACATCTTCACTGATTGGAACCATTGCAGATAGTTTTTTCCGTTCAACTGATGCCCAGTAATCGGGAAAATTGCGTCGTCGGAAAAATCAGAGCTATGTTCCGTCATTTGGGTTGCTGCTGGTGCGGACCTTGTTTCCAGTACCACTAACAAATCAAAAGTTTCAGTTCATTATAACTCTTTTTTGTTTAGTTCTTGGGGATTTGCTGACAGCTGAAACTCTACTCATTTGTCTAATTTCAGTTGGCTAAATCTTGCAGTTTTATAAGGATGGTTTCACTTAGCTAAATCTTGCAGTTTTACTGGTTCATTACTGAACATATGAAGATTTGTCCCCCACATTGCAAGAAAAAAGTGGAAACACAAGTTTTTGTCGATGAAAATTTTAACTCAGTTGCAATTGCAACTCATATTTGTCACTTTACATGTAAAAAGTTTCCTTTACAGTGATAATCAATTGTGTATCGTATCGACAGAAATGAAAAGAGAAGTTGTCAAAACTGTGAAGAGGGATTTCCTCTTTGTTCTCCATCTTTCATGAGATATGCAGTCGCCAAATTTTGTTCAGTTCCATCCAAGCGTAGCTCAACGAGTCAAGCATCGTCTACTAATCTAGAAGTGACATCAATGAAGGCTTCTTCTTTGCAGGGAATGGTCAAACCTCCTGCTGGATGGTTGAATCCAAATTCTTCTTCAGCTCTACTGAGCAACTTTACAAATGAAGGGTGATTCAAGTAGGAAATTGGAACCAAAAACCGCTTTCTCTGGTTTTCTCCCACGTACACCGCAATATGGCCTTTGGGAATATTGGACTGACATCTTGATGAAACGAACTGCATCTTTAGAATTTGCTTGGCAGTGAGGAGAACGGAAGGCAGACGAATTCCCATGTCGAAATGGAATCGAATTGAGAACAAAGAAGAGCTTTGATTGACTGAGCTCTTGATATGGATCTGGAAATGGTAAATTGAAACTACTTGAATGAGAATATGTGACAGATTTGAGTTGAGGATCAGTTGTTTATTTGGTGTGTATATATAGGAGGAGGAAGGGGAGGAGATAAGAACAAAAGAGTGGCAGATAGGTGTAAAGCCAACCTGCTTCGTCAAATATTCACATGGGCTGCTTTAGTGGTTGAAGTACACTCATTTTCAAACTTGATCCAACTTCTGCTACTCGGGACCCACTTGTCCTAGTAAATGAACTCATATTCAAACAAATACATCTGGCTGAAATTTTGAGAAAATGACTTGAGTCAAGTTGAAATTTTAGACTACTTCAAAATATGTGGTGTATATCATGGTGGATATTCCAGCATCATCAGCAGATAAGGACATACATGTCTCATGGATGTTTATAATCTTAGAGGCTTGTCATTAATGTGGTTCTAGTATCTGTTTCCTGCTGAGTATATTAGTGGGCAAAGTGATTCTCTACATACAAAAATCCATTCCCCAACTATCATACGATCTCAATTCTCATTTATATATAGAGATCCATTTCCCATTTGAACGAAGTCTCAGAAGGCATAAAAAGAGGCAGAAAGAACGTGGAAAAATGATATCTTACCGGAACATAAACTCAACACCATTGACTCATAAACAATTGGTCCATCTTTGGCTTTAGGAGATTGCCAACTACCTATAAAAATTCTGCTAAGATAATGCTATTTGGTACATTCACTTGTATGTAGAGCCATAAATAAGCCATATCTCTCATTAGAACGAAGTTCCAGAAGGCATCAAAAGAACCAGAAAGAACATGAGAAATGATGTATGCCTGAACATAAACTCGGCACCATTCACCCATAAGCCATTGGTTCTTGTTTGGGTTTGGAAGATTGCAAACTGAGGATTCTATGGTTTATATTCACCTAAGTGGACTGAAAAACTTCTCTTTGTAACGATTCTGTCTTTCTGTCGTTGAGCCTAATGATCGCTGCAAGATTGCCACTTTTGCAGCTTGGAAGGCAATGGAAAAGAGATCAAGTACCTCATCATTCTCTAATAATGAATTAAAGTCTTTAATCATTTCCCTTTTCACATGAAGTCTTCAGAAATTAAAATGCTTTAATTATTGTTCAACTGAAGTTCCTCCCTCACGTGTGAGTTCAACCATGCTTAAGTGAACTTCCAGTGAGTTTCCTTAAGTTTTGACTCGGTGCCTCATTGGTTTCATGCAAAAAGTTTTAAGTGAGCTGAAAATTGTGCCATATTTAACGAAAGTTGATTGATGGTTTTTTTCCCTATGTCCATCATCCTTCATTCTAGGAGGGAATTCTTATGTCACTTCATCGAAAAATTATTATCAAATTTGTAAAATATCGAAGACCGTAAGTCTAATTCATAAACTGCCTCACGAATTCTCCGCATAATGTTAACTGGCAGTCTCTAAATCTAGTACTTGGTTTCTTTTCTTTTTTTTCCTCTCTTACTGCCATTGTTTTCTATCCAAGCTGACAGCACAACAAATGAATTGAGAAAAAACAAATTCTGATTAGTGGCACATATAGGATGTATGCATGTAAAGATACTCAATTTCTTACAGATCAAAAGTTTCAGTTGGTTATAACTCTCGGTTGCTTATGAAGGCAGCAGAAGGTTTTAAATCTCTAATTTGTGTAATTACATTGTTAAGTCTCTCTTCATTATTAGAGGAAGTTGATATGATACTTCATCAGTAAGGTTCTTTTTTGCAAGAAAATTTTACTTCCGTTGCAACAGATATTTGTCATTGCTACTGTTTTCTTCTTTTCCCTATCTACAAGTTTATCAGGATTCTTCCAATTAGCTAAATCTTGTAATTTCAATGGTAATTATTGAACATATGAAGATTGGTCCACACGGCAAAGAAAAAAGTGGAAACCTTGCCGATTAGGTTATTTGAAAATCACTAGGCAGATGAAACACAAGTTTTGGTGGATGAAAAATTTAATTAAATTGCAGCTCATATGTGTCACTTTACAGTGATATTCAACTCCGTCTCCTATAGACAAAAATGAAACCAGAAGTTGTCAAAACTGTGAAGAGGACTTCCTCTTCGTTCTTGATCTTTCATGAGATATGCAGTCTAGAAGTGACATCAATGAAGGCTTCTTCTTTGCAGGGAATGGTTAAACCTCCTGCTGGATGGTTGAATCCAAACTCTTCTTCAGCTCTACTGAGCAACTTTACAAATGAAGGGTGATTCAAGTAGGAAATCGGAACCAAAAACCTCTTTCTCTGGTTTTCTCCCACGTACACCGCAATATGGCCTTTGGGAATATTGGACTGACATCTTGATGAAACGAACTGCGTCTTTAGAATTTGCTTGGCAGTGAGGAGAGCGGAAGGCAGACGAATTCCAATGTTGAAATTTGATTGAAGTGAGAACAAAGAAGAGCTTTGATTGACTGAGCTCTTGATATTGACCTGGAAATGGTAAAGTGAACTACTTGAATGAGAATATGTGAGAGATTTGAGTTGGAGACTATATGTTTACTTGGTGTGTATATATAGGAGGGGAGAAAGGAAAGGAGATAAGAACAAAAGAATAGCAGATGGGTGTCCAAGCCAACCTGCTTCATCAAATACTCACATGGGTTGCTCAAATGAATGAAGTACACTCATTTTCAAATTTGATCCAACTTCTGGTACTCAGGTCCCACTTGTACCAACAAATGAAGCCATATTCCAAAAAAATACATCTGGCTGAAAATTTGAGAAAAGAACTAGAATCTAGTTGAAAATTTGGACACTTCAAAATATGTGCTGTATATGATGGTGGATATTCCAACATCATCAGCAGATAAGGACATAAATGTCTCATGGATGTTTGTAATCTTAGAGGCTTGTCATTAAGGTGGCCCTAATATATGTTTCCTCCTGTGTGATACTAAGCAGAGTGGTTCTCAACATACAACAATCCATTTCCCAACTAACCGCTTTCGCTTTCGCTCATTTGAACGAAGTCTCAGAAGGCATAAAAAAAAAGAAAATATGATACATGACAGAACATAAACTCGGTGCCATGGCCGATTTTGGAAGATTGCAAACTTCGTTTAGAAGTTCTTTTTTTGAGAATGTTACAGGCTAAAAAATAACTCTAGATTTTTTCTCTCTGTTCTGTAATGAGCCTAAGTGATCACTGCAAGATTGCAACTCTTGCAGCTTGGAAGGCAATGGAAAGGATATCAAGTACTTCATCATTCTCTAGTAATGAAGTGAATTCTTTAATTATTTCCCTTTCACATAAAGTCTTCAGAATTTAAAATGCTTTGATCATTGTTACACTGAAGTTCTACCCCACGTAGTTCAACTGTGCTTAAAGGAATTCCCAGTGAGTTTCCTCTAAATTTTGTCTCGATGCTTCATTGGTTTCGCGCGAAAAAATTTAATTAAAGAAGAAGATTTTGCCATATTTGAATAAAGTTGATTATCCTTCAGTCTAGAAGGGAATTCTGATGGCACTTAGCTTTTATCTCTATTTATCCATCATCTAGTTTTCAATAACAAAAAATGCCCATGTTGTAAAATTGGTTCCTATTCTGTTCTCTCTCTTCAAATGATGGAAATGGATCTGCCTCCTAAATGCATGGAATTTGGTTCTGAAAATAGCAAAAAGCCTACTTTGTCAGACTAAGAAAAAACTTGTACATAATTTCACATTAGTGACACATTGAGGATGAGTACATATAAAGAGACACCATTGTTTACAGATCAAAAGTTTCAGTTCATTAAAATCATCAATGAGGTTTTGTTTTGCAAGATGAAAAACTGTTACTTTAATTGCAACTGATATTTGTCATTGATGTTCAAGTGGCTTTGTAATTCTCCACCCTTTCTAATCTAATCATCTACATATAAAACTTCCTTTATTGTGACATTCAACTCTATCTCCCATGGACAAAAAAATTGGAAAAAATGTTGTCAAACTGTAAGCAGGATTGCACTTTGTTCTTTCTATGGAGTATGCAGTCCAGGAGTGACATCAACGAAGGCTTCTTCTTTGCAGGGAATGGTCAAACCTCCTGTAGGATGGTTGAATCCAAACTCTTCTTCAGCCCTACCGAGCAAGTCTACAAATAAAGGATGGTTCAAGTAAGAAACTGGAACCAAAAACCGCTTCCTCTGAATTTCTCCGATGTACACTGCAACATGACCTTTGGGAACATTGGACCGACATCTCGCAGAAACAGATTGTGTTCTGAGAATTTGCTTGGCACTAAAGAGAACAGAATGTAGACGAATTCCCATGTCTAAATTCGATTAAAGAAAGAAAACAATGGACTTTTTGAATTGTTGAGCTCTTGATGTGGATCTGGCAATGGTGAATGAGAATATGTGAGAAGATTTGTGTTGGAGACGGGCTGTTTATTTGATATGTATATATAGGAGAAAGGAGAGGAGATAAGAACAACAGAACAGAGGATAGGTGTCTGAGACAACCTGCTTCAGCAAATATTCACATGGGTTGCTCAAGTGGTTGAAGACTTGAAATACAGTCACTTTCAAATTTTATCCAACTTCTGGTACTCTGGACCCACTTGTCCCAATAAAATGAAGTCATATTCAAACATATTCATCTGGCTGAAAATATAAGTAGGTATTGAGAAAAGGACTATAGAACTAGAATCAAGTTGAAATATTGGACCTCTAAAAAAATATGTGGTATATATCGTGGTGGATATTGCAACATTATCAGCAGAAATGGACATAAATGTCTCGTGGACGTTCATAATCTCAGAGACTTGTCATTAAGGTGGTTCTAATATATGTTTCCCGCCATCGGGTGGCAACTTATTGCCTGAGCTAGGTAGTACTAGCAGCCTCAGCAAAGGATATCGTAATTATGGCGAATATGTTTTTCTTGTTTGCCACATATCTGGAAAATAAACTAGCAAGAACATGTGAAATTAGCCCAAGGAACGATCGAGGATTGAAGATCTGGAATAACGACTGAAGACCATTAGACAACCTGGAAATAGCAATAGGCAAGCAATGCTAAAAGCTTCTTTTACCAAAATTCCATTTCCCAACGAACTATTTACTTGTTTTGCAATAACGATTTGTTTATCATAACATCTCAATCCTCATTTGGATCAAGAGCCATCAAAGAGCTACTGCTCATTGTCATTGGAATGAAGTCTCAGAAGGCATCAACAGAATCAGAAAGAACATGAACCCAACACCCGTGACGAATAAGCCATATCCATGTTTAGGTTTAGGTTTAGGCGATTACCAACTCTGCCTATTAAGAGTTCTTCTTCGAGAATGCTATGTTCTTAGCCACTTTAGTGAACTAAAAAACTTATTCTTTGTCACGGTTTTGTCTTTCTGTTCTATATGAAGCCTAAATGATCCCTGAAAGATTTCTACTTGTGCAGCTTAGAAGGCAGTTAAAAAGATATCAAGTATCTTTTCATTCTCTATTAATTGTTCGCATACACAAAGTCTGCAAACCATTTTGCAATTTAGATAAGAAAGAATATTATTCGTTACCATGGATGTAATCATTCTCACTCTGGGAATGCGACAGATCATGTTATTAGATTCTGAGTTGTAAATTTGCCTGTGCCTTCTATTGCTTTTGGTAAGCTGTAGAGTTATTAATGGAACTTCAACTTGATTTCAGCTGTTAGACTGTAAGGACCAGCCTCATTCTCGTTACAGTATTTTTCACATCAATTATTTTTCTCAGACACGAAGACAGAAGGATACGGAGCGGAGATAGAACGAGCAAGACAGAGGTATTGAATGGTGAAAGTAAAATTTTGAGGATCTATAGACTACAGAATAAGCAACATAGAAGTTGATACTGAATTGTTTCTGTATATATGTTTTTATCTAGTTCTGTTTGTAAATGCTTCTTTACAATGCCACTCATTTACAGGCAGGACAGCGCTTCATTCCAATACATTCTCTTGCAAGTCAAAAAGCAAGTGAATCTGGAAAAAGGCCAGAAAAAGATATGTCAAAAATGGCTGATTGCCCTCTATTCTTCATCCTTCAAGATACTTGCAGTCTAGAAGTGAGTTCAGTAAATGTATCTTATTTTCAAGGAATTGTTAGGCCCCCCTGCGGATGATGGAAGCCAAACTCTTCCTCTGCGTAGCCGAGCAGTTGCTGGAACGACGGATGGTTTAAGTAAGATATCGGAACCACGAACCGTTTCCTTTGAATCTCTCCCACATGAACTGCCACATGACCTTTTGGAACATCCAACTGGTTCTTGGTAAGACCTGACTGCATCTTCAGCACTTGCTTGGCATGAGGAACCAAAGATAGCAATCTAATCCCCATTGTTTGAGATGAAAGACTGTGGAAAGATCTGAAGTTTTTATCAGATTTGTACAGAGCCAACTAGAAGAGAGTCAGAGCTGAATTTGGTGTTTGAAGGCTCATATCATGTTTATGCTTATAGAGTATGAAGAAATGGGCATTGAGGTGAGAAGTGCTTATCCAGTAGCTAAGTGGGGCATTGGAGTCTGGTGGTTGGGGATTTGAGCAGACCCTTCCACATGGCTTTGCCTAACTAATAAAAGCTGATCCAACTTTACACAATATTCTGTGGTTTGAATTTGTTTGTATCACAAATCTCTGTTTTGTCAACCCATTGTCCAAGCATGCTTGTTGTTACACAGATTAATTGGTTCAAGATAGAATGTATTACACTGAAAATGGAAGTATAAAATATCCATGCTGGCTATGGTTATGGCTATACCTTTCGATGGAAGAGCAAAATCTCCCAGCAATCTCAAGTTCAGAGTAAACCATCTCTGCAGCGAACTCGTATTCTGGAAATCCATCGGGGCCTTTTTACTAAGTCTATCTCTCGAAGATGATAGAGGCTCAATTATCGTTGCGTTGCACAAGACATTGCGGAAATGCGACTCTAACAGCTGGGTTTCGAGAGGGCTATATCGATCTTGGAAATAGGGAAAGAAAGGGAGGAAGGAAGGCAACATCTACCTGCACAAGCTTGATCGGGAGGATCCGAAATAACATATCATTCTCAAAATCACCTCCCTTTCATTAATCATGTCTGGTAAATTAGAAAATTTATTTTAAAAAAATCTCAAAATCACTTCAAATTGGTTTGGAATGTGCATTTTGAATACGTATATGATAATTACCGCTGAGCTATGCTCGCTTTGGCAGGGGTGTATTTTATTTTCTTAATTCTAAATTTAATACTTATATTTATTTGTTGTTCTGATTTCTTTCTTTCATTTCAATATGACATATTTACCCTATATGATAGCTTAAATTTCTATTTACTAAGCATTTTTTACGCTATACAATGTAATTTAAAAAAAAAAGAATCAGGACGGGCACCACTGAGACAACACTCCTGTACATACATATACTCTCTCAATTTACCATTTTGATCAGTAATATATTATTTTATTCTATGCGTTGTTTATCTTTATCATATGTTTTTTTCCTTAAACTAAAGGGAAATCGGTTCAACCATAAAAATTAATCTAAGCCAATTGTTTACTAGAAGTATTATGGTTCGATTCTTAATTATGGAAAAACCTGAACCAAACTGGGTGCTCATCAGATATTAGGGTTTTCGGATCTATGCTTAAAATTCCCCCTTCATAAAACCCTACGGGGTAGCTTTAGTTTCTATTTCTATGAATTTTTTACAATATACAATGTAATTAAAAAAAAAAACAAAGAAAAAAATATACTCCTCTACATACATATATTCTCTCAATTTACCATTTTGACCCTCATAAAATAAATGTTGTGTTGTTAATCTTGATCGTAGGGTTTTTTTCCTCGAGCTAAAGGGAATCGGTTCAACCATAAAAATTAACCCCAGCCAATTATTTGCTAAACTGATATTATGGTTCGACATAGATTATGGTAAAAAACCGAACCAAACCGGAGTTCTCACTAGAAATTAGGGTTTTTCCATCAGTGCATAAAATCAAATCTCTGCTACATAAAAAACCTCACTTCTTCCTGACCTAATTCCCTGCGCCCGTTAATATCTCGATCGGTTTCTACGCTGTTCGCAAGTCGTCTCCTACCTCTATGCCTCTTCCCTTCTTCTTCTTCTTGTATTTCTTTGTTCAAATTGTATGTCCCTTTTGTCTAATTATTCTTTTGCTGTTTTTTGCAACAGGAAGGAAAAAAGAACTTCAAATCAAGAAGAAAAATGTCAGGGTAAGTGAAATTTTGTATATTGAACAAGCTTTCAACTTCCCTGATAATTCCCATTTCTTTTGTGAAAATTATCGAAGTGGTTGTTTATATTTTCTGAGTTATTGAACAGTTGCCTCTTCTTTCGTTTTTGTTTGCTTCCTTTTCAGTATTTAGTTATCGACGATGCCCTGGTTTTTTGTTTTATTTTAAAGTTGAATCTGCAGCTTGTAATCAACTATTCGAGTGCTCACTGTTCTAGAGTGTGGATAAGTAAGAAGTTGTAAGTGGAAACTTCATTGACGAAGGTGACGAAACAATAAATCTTTTTCCCTTGAGATGAAAATTATATGCTTTGGGCTTTTGGGTCATATATAATATTGAACTTTGAAGTTCAATATGTGATTCGTAACATCATTTCATTGGGGATTGAAAAATAGTTACTGAGCAGCCAAGATCCCTGTGTGATTTGTAACATCCTAGAAGTGAAAAGCTATTGAGGCTTCTTCTGTTAGTGGCTTAATATTTGCTGCAATGTTTATATAATTTTCTTCAATTGCTTCAAAGAATTATGCCATAGAGTAATATTATATTCCCTCTCAACCTTATTTCGTTTGCAGTGATGAAGGTGCAGTTGTGGCTGAGGCTCCCGCCCCAGCTCTTGGTGAGCCTATGGACATCGAGACGGCTTTGCAACTTGTTCTTAGGAAATCATTAGCCCATGGTGGACTTGTTAGAGGCCTACATGAGAGCGCTAAAGCAATTGAGAAGCATGCTGCTCAGCTATGCGTCTTGGGAGAAGACTGCAACCAGCCAGATTATGTAAAATTAGTGAAGGCACTTTGTGGGGAGCATCACGTCAGCTTGATGACAGTTCCAAGTGCAAAGACTCTTGGCGAGTGGGCCGGTGTAAGTGATTTTTTTAACAAGATATAGAGCTTTTCATTGATAAATGATAATAAACAAAAATGTTTAAAAGATATGAACTCCGGGAGGAGTAAAAAGAGGAAAAAAACGGAAAGCATAGTAAAGCTAGGCTGGACTAGAGATATAAAAACATCCCAATTAATACAAATACCATTGTAGATAGCAAACTAACTCCAATGTAAATTTTAAGCATGTTTATTGAGATTAAATGGTTTATCTTATCTTTTGCTTTTTTCCCATCATCTCTGGCATCACTATATAAATATACCATAGTTATTCTACCATGATTGAACCTATGACTTTTGACGTTTAGTTAGTGTTTTACATGCTCGAGATCATATAAAGATGTTCTCGAGCATGTAAAATGCATAGAAATCTTCATTTTCCTCCTAACATGTCTTGCTATCAATACCATTGTGAAAGTTTGTTATTGCCTCTAATATTTGCATTCTACACCATCTGTTGAGTTCGATAACAAGGTGTGATTAATATACATATAACAATATTACTTGCAAAAGATTGCTCATATGGAGTTCAAAGTTAAGTAATTTTCTTTGTATTCGGTATAATGCAGCTATGCAAGATTGATTCTGAAGGAAAGGCTAGGAAGGTTGTTGGGTGTTCTTGTGTTGTAGTTAAGGTACGCTTATGATCACTTCGAGAGAAAATGTTCTATTCCTTTTTTGTTTGCAAAATGTCGTTTTTGTTTACTTTAATTTTGAATGTGTTATTCCCAGGACTTTGGGGAGGATCACGAGGCACTTCACATTGTCCAGAAGCATGTTAGTTCAAGTTGATTATCTCAATCGTGTTTGTTGGTCTCACTAAGAAAGTTTTTGATCTTTAGTTTTGTTTAGGTTGGTTCCCTGTTGCTCTGCTGAACACGTTTACCCTACAATGTTTTTCTTTGTTTATTTATTGGAAAGATTTCTGGCAAACAGAACAATTTATTCATCAAGAGTCTCCTTGCCAAGGGTAAGAGGGAATTGAATTTTAACATCTCCTTATGCTGAGTTATTATGGTTTACCTCTTTTCATTCTCTTTGGAGATTAATGCAACAGTCTCGTGGTTTTTTTTTTTTTAATCATAAAACACACTAGGTGATCATCCTGGATCATTGTTCTGACTTCTGTGTGGATAACTTCTAGACTTGAATGAGTTTCAAATGCCGAGATCATATTTAATGGAAAAATTAAACGTGTTGATTTATACTTGGGGTTAGCCAACTTTAGAGAGGGCAAAGAGTGTTTTTAGCCTATTAAAAGTATTTCAGTCTTTAATTATCTGAAATAATTGTTTTTTTTACTAAGAGTTTTTCATTTCAAACATTTTAAATTCATCCTCGGCATACTACAATCTCTTATAATAGAAATTCAATAATTTATGGACAAATTTATTGATGTGGAAACTTTCAAACTAACCTTTTGTATTAGTTGATGGTGGTGAGATCAATTGAACTTTTTACAGCAGTTAATTTCAAGTTGAGGGAGAATGCATCATTTTTACTGGGCTAGTTGGTACTCGCTCTTTTCCTAAACGTATGAGATTCAAATTTTCATACCTTCATGTACTAAAAAAATTCAAGGAGAGAGAGAATACTTCATTGATTTGTTTTTAATATTGTGTGACAATATCAGTCCTACTTTATTTAACTTGGTTTGCTGTCGCTGAAGAACTAGTAAGGCTGCCTTGCTCAAATCATAACGAAAACTTAAGCAAAATGCCAATTTGTAGAGGTAATGACACTAAAATTTCAGAAGACTTGGTGACAAATAAATGATGCGATTTAGTGTGGATTTTATATACAAGAGATCTATGAAGACTGTAAGTGAAATATAAACCAAACCCAAGATTTCAGGGGAACAAGTTCGATGTAACATCGTAAAAATCTTTTTCATAGAAAAGAAAACATTCCTTCATGTATAAGGTTTTATTTCTTATCCATCTTTTATTTAAAAGAGGGATTTTAAAGCAAGACAAGATCTCTGAATTCCTGACCTGGTTGTGGTAGAATCAACTAGAGGAGGAATCAATAGTAAAAAAACATTTGAGTTTACTTCGTGGTTTGAAGACTTGTCTGTCTGATGGTTAATTTTAAAGAGTATTTGGGTCCGAGTGCGGTGCCCTTGTGTATAGGAGAGTAAAGATTCGACTCCCGTTGTAAAAAAAAGAAAAAAGAAAAAAAGAGAGTATTTGGGGCAGGGATTGGTAAGTGGGGGCTTTGGGGACTGTTAGTTTGGTGTTTGAGTACACTTCTTTCACCCCATGCCCATTGGTCAAGTTCCATTCAAGTCATAGTAGCCCAAGCTGTTGCACTGAGACACACTGCATCACAGGGAAACTGAAGAAAATAAAACCTCCATGTGAATCTGCTCATAATGAAAGAGCCAATTCCTGCATCCCTGGACCCCAAATGTCTCAGTCGGTGAATACCATCGGCCCTTGCCTGTTCATGGACCCTGTCAGTTTTGGAACCATGACGGTGGCTTGGACCATTTTTTACTTGCTTAATGCCGTAACATTGTCGGTTCGGTTGTCTTCTTCTTCATGATATTCTGACCAAATGCTGTTAGGTCATATGGTTGTTTTGAAAGAATGTCAAGTTTTCCTCGAGGTAATGGCTGGAGGGCTTATTTTACTGTTATGGCATATGATTTAGTGATTCCCAATTTAAAGTCATCAAATTCCAACTTGAGATTCGTTCATAGCCACATTGTGTGAAAGATTTTAACTTAGAAGGGCAAGTTTGGACACAGAGAAAAGAAAGAACATAAAATCATCTTGGAGCATGCGAAGTTTTTCTAAGAGAATGTTTGGTTGGTATTGCTCTAATATGTTTACAGAAAATCGATATGCAATGATGTTCTATTCTACTTCGATTCTCTTCTAACAAAAATGAAAAGAGAAGTCGGTGAAAATTTTCGACTATCTTTTGGTTTTGTGGCATTGTAGTTTTTGTTCTTTCTTTCATGAGGAATGCAACCTTGAAGTGAGATCAATGAACGCATCTTCCCTGCAGGGGATTGTCAAACCCCCAGTTGGATGTTTGAATCCAAACTCTTCTTCAGCTCTGTTGAGTAATCTTACAAATGAAGGATGGTTCAAGAACGATATTGGCACCACGAATCGCTTCCTTTGTAACTCTCCCACATAGACTGCATGTGGCCTTTGGGAACGTTGGACCGACATCTTGATGAAATAGATTGCATTGTGAGAATTTTCTTGGTGTTAAGGAGAATCGAAGGCAGACGAACTCCCATGTTTGAACTTGATTTAGGCGATGGAAGAACGAGCGAGTTTAGTGAGAAGTTCCGGAACTTGAATGAGAATTTGTTGATATCTGGTGTGGATTTATAGAATGAAAATAGAGAGGATATGAGCACAAAAGAGTAGGAGATGGGTGTCAGAGGGGACCCATTTTCATCAAATGCTCACATGGGATTGCTCTATTGGTTGAAGCACCCTCTTGTCTATATGGACCAACTTTACTTCTATATGCCCCATATTTTGGTGGGTAGACCCCTCTTGCACCAGAAAAGAAAGTCCAAACAAGTGGCCAAGAAAATTTAAAAACTTTCTTGGCAGATCCATTTGACAAGCTTTCCAAATTATCAACAAGTTACTGTTTCAATGGGGCCAATGCAATGGATGAGAATAGACTAGCAAATAGTGAAGCTAGGCCCGAATTTGAGTCGAAAAATGAGACAGCTCCACAGCTCGTCAGCGTGCAAGTCATAAAAGATGTTGTAATTTCATCAGCATATGGGTAGATGTTGTCTGATGATGTTTATATTTGAAGACTTAGACATTCAAAGAGTTTTATATCTAAGATAGAGTTATAAATCGACACGATCTTGTGACTTATTTCCTTGACTTTTCTATGTTGATTAAGGAAACACATCATGACCTTATAGGTACAGCCCTGGCCCTCTTCACTATCTGGTTGGTATACTACTTCTCTTTCAGTTCTTAACGTCCCAATTGCAAAAGGAGTTATAAGATTCGATACTTGAGTTCTTAACATCGAGCAAGGATCTTTGCCAATGCCTATTTGATGAAAAGGAAGCACCTTATCAAGGCTGTAGAAATACCAAAGCAAAGGCCTACTTTGCAGTCTATGTTGGAAGAACCAGAAAAGGAAGTTTATGAATCCACTAGCAGACATAAACAGTCTTCACTCCGAGAATCGCTAAGTCGAGCATAAGATCGTCAAGTGGGTAGCATCTCAATCTCATTGAGTCAGAGCAATGGAAATGACGGTTAACATATCTCAGAGTATTTAGATTCGAGGCCAACTGAAACAGAACCGCAGTCGTAAGTTACTTTTAAACTCATGATTCGCCCCTTTTTAAATTTGCTCTGTTAAATGAGTGGAAGTTTATTTCATACAAACAGAATTAAGCTTCTTGCTTCTTAAGAAATATTGCATATGGGAACGAGGGCAAAAAATCCAAAGTTCAAATATGGAGTAAAAGGTTAAATTCACTGTGAAAGAGATGTGTCAAAGTAGCCTTATTCTTCTGCTGATGCTACATAGCTTGACTGGTCTTTTTTGGTGGAGATGACTTTGTTTAATAAAATGAAGAAAGGGTATTAATGGCTAATGTTTTATGGTTTAATTTCTCAGTTATGCAGTAATCGATTTCCATGTATAGGTTTTTGTTTTCTTTACAATGAGTACATAAATGAATCTCAACTATTTTCCTAGTATGCCCTTGTGATGATAAGTTGTAGGTCCTGTTCTCATGTGAACCTCACATAGGCTTATAAAAAGTGAGAACATTCTGCAGCATAACCATATATATCTGTCTCTGCCCTTTCCTATAACTAAACCTCCTTGATCTTGTTGTTATTTAGGCTATTTTATAACCATTTCGTTTTTAGTATTGAGTTTTTAAAATTTATGCTTGTCTGCTCCCAATTTATTTGATATGTTTTCATCTTTCTTACAAACACATTTGGATTCTTTGCAAAATCTAAAAAACAAAGACAGTTTTTGAAAAGTCCTTTTCTTAGTTCTCGATTTTTGTTTTAGACCAAAGAACATTTTTTAAAAGTATATAGCAAAACAAAGAAATACATAGGTGAAAGTATGTTTACTAGTTTAATTTTCAAAACGAAAAGCCAAAAATAAAATAGTTATCATATCAAACGAGCCTTATTTATTTATTTAATTTTGGTGTATCAAGCAAAAGATTCTCATAATTTTTCATGGTTATAGAATTTGCATCGTCAAAGTCCTTTTGGGTAATATTTTGTCTACTTTTAACACATTTTTCACCTTTCTTAAAAATGCACGTGACTTCTTACCCGAATTTTAAAAATAAAAACAGTTTTTTAAAAGCTACGTTTAATAGTCTTCAAAACTTGGTTTAGATTCTGAAAATGTTTTGACATAGGTGGAAGTAGTGTATAAACTTAGTTTAAAAAACATAAAAAAAAACAAAATAGTCATCAAACGAACCCTAAAATAATTTTAGTTGTTCAATGTATACTTAGCAAGCGAATGACATGATTCAGATATTTCATTTTCATCTCTCACAAGAGAATGCGATTGTTGTATAGAGTGCTTAAACTAATAACTGTTGAACCATCCTTCAACAGGAAACACATCTTCAGCTCAAATGGTCCTCTGTTGGCTTGTTGCCCTGAAAAATCAGGTGACTCTGTCTTCCAACACAACTTCCAACATAAAAGTTACATAAGTTTCCATGAAATGACAGACTTGTAAAACACACAACAGAAATACAAGTAAATCTTCAAAAACTACCCCGAATACAAGTCGCTCAGCGCAACGAAACACTTAAAGAAAACTTTCCAAACTATAACGTATTACAGAACAGCAGCAACCAACAAAGTCACTATCTAAAGGAACTCAGAAATTGGTTCTTATTGGAAAGATAGGGATATGTGATACATCACAGCCTCATATTAGGCTTTATCCAAAGATTACTCACCACTCATTTCTCATTGCATACCACTACCCACTTGATCTTTTCTACTATATAGTGAGACTTTTTCTTATTCCAAATTATCTCTCAAAACTCTGAGACTTTTTCTTATTCCAAATTATCTCTCAAAACTCATTGTGCATCTTCAAGTTCTTCAACAATTTACAAGGGCTGCTATGTAGTTTATGTAGGAAGGAGCTGATATGAACCAGGTACTTAAATATATTGAACTATAAAAGAAATACAAACTGATAATCACTAAGTAATTGGAGGTACTTGGATTCTCCCTCTCTTGAGATCGCTCAAGCCTAAACCACGCTAAACAATTGTCTACCTTCGTCTCGTCCCACTCCCTCTATTTATAACCAATAACTTGGCTAATAACTAGCCCCCAAGGAAGTAGCCTCATTGATAAGGGCTTGAGGTCTCTTAGTCATGCCGGCTTAAAGGTCTCAAGTTTGAATCTTTGGGTAAGTTTAATACCAAAAAACTCTTGATGTTGCCTAGGTCCAGGCTTTGGGGTGGGTGCGGGTGCTCCCGGGTATAGGAGAGCAAAGCTTCGACTCCTGGTGATCTACCAATATTCCTAATTATCCCAAGGGAAGGACGTTACTATCAGGAGCCAAAGTTTTGAGGTTTCAATAAGTTACTTGAATTGGAAACTTTTGAGACTTGCTAGGTCAAGTGGAAGAAGAATTTGGTTACACACATCCTATGGGTGGCTTGGCTCCATTCATGATCTGAAACAACCCTATGGGATATTGTATATTAAGCAACTCAAAATTCCCTATAGTGATACTATATCTATTGATCTCATCGTGTTCTAATTGGTCATGAGAGATGTCACTTGTGTTTTTTATTTACAAAGATTTATGTGTAAATATCACTGGTTAATATTTGGTATTTATTGTTGTCATTTTTTTCTTATATTGTAATGGGTCTCTCTTATATAATTAGAGCTAGTTGCACATATTTGAATATAGAAAAATATTTCACGAGTTTTTGTAAAGCGGGATCTTGTAGATTAGATGTTACCTTATGTAAATTTTTCTGAGAAGGGGAGGACGCCCCTTCAACAGTTTGAAAGTAGAATAAGATAGCCTTATATCCCCATATTACTTTATCCAATCTTTGAAATTAGGATTCGTCTTTAATGTCCCTTGTTTTTCTTTTAGTCCCTGTTATGTCAAGTTCATCAGCTATACCATACTGATGTCAAAGCCACATCATTTTGCTCTGATGTTTTGACTCAGTACTCTTTATTTGCAACTTCCCCATTTATATATCTTATCAACTACCAAAAAAAACTTCTGAATTTTCTCAACGATTCTGTTAAAAGACACTCTCTTTCTTCTGAGTTTAATTTTTTTGGAATCATTTTCAACCTGGAATTTGATAAGCTACTTGTTTGGGAGTGATTTTGGCGTATGTCATTTTCTAAAATCACTTGTATATCGTTGTAAAACGTTAGGGCAGGTTTAAGTGATTTCGACGTGACTAAGATTACTTCTATTTAACCATCATGGGATGACCCAAGTGGTCAATGAGGGCCAATGTAAATAGAAAAGGACTTAGAGGGAATGGGTTCAAACCCTGGTGGCCATCTACCTAAGATTTAATATCCTACGAGTTTCCTTGTCAACCAAATGTAGTAGGGTTAGGCGGTTGGCCCGTGAATAGTCGAGGTGTACGTAAGCTGGTCCGGACACACGGATATAAAAAAAAAGATTACTTCTATTTAAAGTAGTAACGTTTTAGTGATTTTGGTCCGACCAAAATCACTCCCGAACATGCCTAAATCTTCTGACCAATGGAAACTGATAAGAAAAGAAGTGACTCTTCCTTTTTCCTTCACCATGATCTCATTTCCATTGGAACCAGCCCTTAATCTAACCATGTACATAGAATACAAAGTCATTTAATACATTTAAGAAATATAACTTTAACTATAAGTTGTGGTTTATTGATGCACTTGGCTGAAATTTTTATTCTTAATCTTTGTTTATAATCCACAGCCTTCAAAGCGAGCATCAGAGAGCAAACTTTGCTTCCTGGTATATTCATTAGATAATTATTGTAATATAATGTTTGATTCGATCACATATGATTTCTTTGTCCCCAAAAAATGCAGGTCACAGATAGACTATTGAAAAGTACAGGATAATATATGTTTTAGTCTTTAATGATTGGTTGCTTTTCAAATCAGTCCCTATTGTATGTAATTTTTCAATTTAGTCCCTTATATTTTAACAATTTTCAATTATACCTTTTTCTATTGGTGGATGTTTAGTGAGTAGGTAGAAATTTAGAAGATAAATTAGACCACTTAAGAAGAGAAAAATTGAAATTTCTACGAAGTTCTAAGAAATTTAGAGGACAGAATTAGAACTTTCATTGCTTAGGTGGGCTAATTACTCTTGTAAATTTTTAGTAAACACACTAAGTATTATGACATATACATTTATCATCAACTAATTTTAACATTTGCTAAACGGTTAGTTCATAATTGAAAAATGTTAACACACAAGACAAAATTGAAAAAAAACACCCAAATATTAGAGAGACTGAACCATATATTTAGCCAAAAAAGTAAACGAGAGGTTAGAACAACAACTGATGCTGAATTGGTTTGTTTGTATTTTGACTTTGTGGGAAATTTACCATGAAAATGGCACTACACAAGGAGCAGCAGGTTATAATTGTCTTTGATACAACATTTGAATGAATCAGAACACCAACAAAGGGTGAAAAAAATGTTGTAAAAAGAAAAAAAATGGTGGATAGCCTCTGTTCTCCCTTCCTTCAAGAGTGTTGAAATCTAGAAGTAAGATCTATGAAGGCATCTTCTTTGCAAGGAATAGTTAGGCCCCCGTGGGGATGATGGAATCCGAACTCTTCCTCGACGTGGCTGAGAAGTTGTTTAAATGAAGGATGGTTTAGGAGAGATATCGGAACGACAAAACGTTTCCTCTGGATATCGATCTCGCCCACATAAACTGCAATATGGCCTCTTGGAACATTCAACTGATTTCTGTGGAAACCCAACTGCATCTTTAGAATTTGCTTGGCATGATGAATCAGAGATGATGGCAAACGGATTCCCATTGCTATCGTCGTAGACAAAGACGGTGACGTTAAATGTACCACCACGAGACCGGTCGTTCTTGGACGGTTGCTTATAGAACAAGCTGGGGAAGCCAAGGGAGTTAACTGATGAATATATTATGAAGTCTAATTTGGTGTTTGAAGGCTCATTTGGAATTTGTTATATATAGAGCTTTTTTTTCTTTTGGGAAAAAGGAGCTGTTTGTGGGGCATTCAAGACTGTCGTTGGGAAGACCCCTTCACATGGCTTTGATCAACTTAGAATAATTCTCTCTCTCTCTCACAGAAATTCATAACAGAGACTGTACATGGAAAATGCATATCCATGTGAGTGACTTTCTGGGAAAGTGCTCATGGCTGCATCATTGGACCTAATTTTCAGGTCGAAACGGTACGAGATGGATAATGTACGCATCAAATCAGAAGTTACGATCACTTTTCGGTATTCATTATCGGTACGAAATAGTCCTCCCTCATAAAGACCAGCTGGTTGAGTAGTAAAGGCAGACAGGCAATGGAACAAGGATGAGTTATGCTTTTCACTGTCGAACCGAGTTAAGTAGTTGCATCTACTTTCAGCAGCTGGCATAGCTGGATTTTCGTATCTCAACTCTGAGATGGATTGAATCTTATCATCATTGTGGGTTGCGGGATTCTAAAGACCGCAACGTGTCGAGTTTCATTTGGTTATGTTACTCCATGAACAGATAAAGCTGCATATGGTTCAAGAAAGTGCGTAGAAGATTCGTCTTCAATTCGATTTAAACAAAGGAAAGGGCTACATAGTACCTTTCGACAACTTACTAAGAAACGTACCTTGGAATTCACCAACACCTGTTAAAATTAGAATGCAGAGAAAACAACTAAAATTACTTGTGATTATGAGCTCGAGATAGAAAAGTTTTTATGGGAATTGATCAGTGATATTTCTGTGGTTTCGAGCTTTTAAAAGTAACTAGATTCTGGTTCAAACAAAGAGAAACATCTACATGTGAGAAGCTTTCTGATCATCTAATAGATTTCTGTATCAGTGGACCCAATGGCTCAAAAATGGACTTCTGGTACTGAAAATTGAAAATAGGCCTAAAAGTAGGCTACTGTACTTCACACTGTACCATAGCTTTCAACTGTGAACAAAAATGGACATACTTTCTTTTTCTTTTCATATATATATATATATATATATATATATATATATATATATATATATATATATATATCATCCACACCTATCTTATGAAACGATTACATTTTTGACACGTGGAAGAGATAAATGTAAATATATATATATATCTTTTAAATAATGTCATGTTAATTCTTTTAATAGTAATCGGCATAGAGATAGGTACTGACCAGTCAACCTAAATATTGTTCTATACATATATATACTCTTAATAAGGCACTTATGCTCTTATAGACTTAACAGTTTGAAATTTTTTTCCCTCCAAATAAAATTCTACTTCACTGTCATGCATGGAAAAGAGTTGATTTTATGACTATTCAAATGGTTGAGAATTTTTTTATTATAACAAATGGAATGAGAGATTTGAACTTCTGACCTTTTAATAGAGTTAGATGTCAATTATTCATAACCTTTTGATTAGAGACATATGTGAATTATTGTCAAACTAAACCTATGTTTTCCGGCTCTTTTTTCTCCTAGTTTTCTTCTTCGATGGAGGATTACCCACATACTATTGATTGAGTTCACTTATTTTTATCCACAAAAATTGTGACTTCATATGCATAAAAATTTTGTCTGGCCACTTGATCATAATTTTTTGAAATATTTTGAAGATAAAAGCTAGAATTTGTTTTGAAAATTATATCCTAAACAATTTCTTAATCATATAGTCTGCAGTAACCTTGTTTAAACAATTTGTTTTGAATTTGTTTTGAGAGAATGGAGGCTTGCTCCATTTCTTTGTTGGCGAGGGAAGAATCTCCAATATTGATTGACTTCTTTCCCGCCATAATAATCTAGAAAATCGGGATGCTCTGATACCAATTTGATGTACACAATCTAGGTAGAAATAGAAATCTTGAAGAGATTTATATTCATTAAACACTGAAATCCAGAAGCTATTTATAGGGGCTGCTGGGATAACAACTACACAATAACTAAAATAACAGCAACCAAGGACTAACAGTTTAACTAACTAACCAACATAACCTACTAACTACATCAACTTTATTCCACAGTTACTGCATTAGAAAAAAATGGTCTTCTGACCTGTCTAAATCATGAACAGAGATCAACAAAAATCTGGGAGCTCAAATATCTTTTCCGAAAGTATGCAACTTTTATGTTCATCTCAATAGAATAGTAACTTTTTCAACAAGAAAAACTTTGAATTTCAGTTTTACTTTTGGATCTAATGGTAGGTTATAATGCTAATTCAACCGAGGATAAACAAGAAAATGATGCAGAAAAGTTCTACATGTATTATACCATTTGGTGGAAAATTCACCATTCCAAGTTCCAACACCACTCATTACAGACCCGAAGGCAACGTAATTGGGTTCCATAAACATTCTAACATCAGTCAGAATGCAAAAATCAGCCATGGCTGAAGGATTTCAGAGAGAAGGAAAAAAGAAGGAAAAAAAAAAAGGAAAAGCCAAAGGCAAAAATCGAGATCCAGCCCTAGCTCTTCATGCTTTTAAGAGACTTGCAATTGCAATCTAGAAGTGAGATCGATAAACGCCTCTTCTCCACAAGGAATCGTCAAACCGCCCTCCGGATGATCGAATCCGAACTCTTCCTCCGCTCGACTGAGAAGCTGCTGGAACGAAAGATGATTCAAATACGAAATCGGAATCACAAATCGCTTCCTCTGGAACTCTCCGACGTAGACGGCGACATGACCTTTCGGCACGGCGGATGTATTTCCCGAACTCCTCCTCAGCAATTGCTTGGCCAGAGACGATGGAAGACGAAACCCCATTGCTAATAAGCCGCTTGAGGTGAAAAAATATCGAATCTGGCTTCGATTGATCGAAGAGAAAGCGAAGAAGATGAATGTGAAATTGAAAGTTTTGATTTGGTATTTTGAAGGATTTAGGGTTTGAATTTATAGGGCCTTTCTCAGCTGGGGAATTGACTGTTGTAGACTGGTGGTTGGCCATTGGAGGGCCCCTTTATATTAATATTATTATTATTATTATTATTTCAATAAATCAAATTGAGAAATTATTGGAAGTTGATGGGTGTGTAGTTAATATTATATTAATTGATTTGTGTACTATAGACTTTATTATAAAGCGATTATAAAGTTTGACACGACACATCTTGTTAGACTTGGCTGCTAATTTATTCGAATAATTTTGGATCATTTATGAACCCAAAGTTAGGTCTAAGAACTCCAGTTAGGTTTATTGTGTTTTATATTATAGTACAATGTACTTTATAACTTTAAAATAAAAACTATTTATTTTGGTCAATGTAGTCTCTTTATTTTTGTTCATCTACTTCCAAAACATACGTTTGGTCTTATACTTTTAGCTTTGGTCTATTTTGGTTTCATACTTTCGAAACGAGTCTTTTATTTATTTTTTTTTTTTGAATCGCGATTTCAATACGATAATATATTCAATAAGTTTCTTGAAATATAGTAATAGCTTTGTATTAAAGAGTTCTATTGTGTAGAGAATTTTATGTTAAAATTTTGTAAATAAATACTAAAATGATCACTTTTTAGTAGTATAAAAATCAAAAWAGATTATTTTTGAAAGTATAAAATAAACAAAAGTTAAAAATACAAAACCAAAATGAACAATTTGAAAATTTGAAAATATAAAKACAGACCCAGATTAATCAAATCTGAAAGTATAGGAACTAAAATATAAGTAACTATAAATTATTGTTTTTATCTACTCTTTTATAAATTTAAAAATATAAGGCGCTGAATCAGAACCAAAGTAATATTTAAACCTAAAATATAAGTAACTAGAAATTATTATTTTTATCTACTATTTTATATGGTTAATATTTGAAGAAGATGTTAGAAGAGTTGTAAGGGTAAATTATTGCACATGGTATGTTGATAAGCTCTCATCTGATTCTTAGTCTGTAAATGTGATGTCTTTTTAATTAAAAAAATCTGATTTTTAATGATAAAAAATTGTGATACGTATATTAGAACATGCTATGATAATAATGTATGATTTTTAGGAATATTTTAAAACTGACAAAGTATTGATCACAATGTGCTATTAGAAAATGTAGAGTATAGCATATACATGAATTTGAATGAATCAGGTCACTCCAACTTCATTGATTTGGTATATTATTAGGAAAAAAAAAGGAAGAAAACTTCATTGATTTGGATATGAAAGATTAAACATATAATTTGGTTAGTGAAGCTCACCATTTTCTAATTTAGTCCATAATATTGAAATTAAATAATGTAATGATTATGTGATATTAAAGAAAAAAAATCAGAGCGTAATTTTAATTAATAACTATTTTAAAATAGGTTATAAATATTGTACAAATATACTATTTTTTAAATATGTCAATTGAGTTTGATTTGAATTATGTTATTTATGTAATATTCAAAATTTTAAAATAGATTTAGAATTATATATTTATTTTATGTTATTTATTTAAGTATCTCTCGTTAAGCCATTATTTGATATTATATAAAAATATTGCTAAATATAGAGCCCTTTATGTCATAATTTGGAATTCCTCCGTACTATAATAAAAAAAGAAGTTATTAAAAATCAAGTTGGATAGTTAATGTTCAAAAGTCTTTTGTTTATTCAACATTTTCTTTCAGAATATTACGTTACAATCATGAGATACTTTGAACTTTGAACTCCATTGACTCAATTTTAATAATATAAGCATCTTTTAATAATTATTTTATTTTAATTTTTCTATCTTATAAATATTATTAAAGTATACTTTAGTAGTAAATGAAATCTTTTTAGATTAAATATTTAAATCTTCTTGTCCCTATATTTATTGTAATAAAAAGAAATTAAAAATATTACTTCCACATCCACCTAGCTAAACATCAATGTCAGTTTGTAAACATCAATTTCAATAATATAGGCATCGTTCAATAATATAGGTCTTGTTCAATAATCGTTACTAAATTGAGTATAGTAACTAGGTTCAACAATTGTAGCAGTGGAGAATCGAACCATTAACTTTTTTGAAGGGTGATAGTTATACTCGAATTGATAATTTCTATATCTAGAATGAAATTGATAAAATTATTGCAGGAGCATTACATGATATTATTAAAAAAAAAAGTGTGTTCTAATTTATAAAATTATATGTTTACACAAGATTTTAAACGTAGGTTATCGTTTGTTGTTTGAGGATATCACCGTTTATTCTTAGATAACTTGCGATAATGGAAATCCAGTACTGGTGTGGTACTAAGCCTACGACACTCTGATGCCTAAATTAATAAATGGATGAGAGAAAACAAACTTAGTTAGGATGAGTTGCATAACTCATATGGCAAAAACGTTCAATCATTTATGACTATGGATGCAATGAGTTTTTATTGGTTTGTTCGCACATTCCACCGGCCAGTCAGTTTGCCTATGGCTAGTGGGACCAACCGAGTTAACCATCATCCTTAGTCTTCACTTGCAACATAAGGAGGGCCACAGTCTAGTAGATTCGAAATTAAGGTAAATAATGACTAATATGATAATAAGGACCTCAATTTAGAAAATTTGTGACAAATGCCAAAAGGTTAACTTTATAAAAAAATAATATCAACTATCTTCATTTGTTCTGTAAGAGACATAAAACAAATTTTTATATAGAAAAAAAAGACTCCAAAGTCCTAAAGGCCACTCACGATATACACATAAAAATAAAATAAATATATGATTCGTTTTGATACGAAATAAATTTATCTATATATCCCTGACTTGATGTATGAGATGATATAGAATTAGACTCATGTAAAAGTGAACTTAGAATATTAAAAGCATCCATTAATATCCAAGCAAGTTTCAATAACACAATATTGTTGCCGGCTCGTGTTCAGTCCTCTTATTACACTCTTTAAACTTGTATTTGGGCCTTTCTAGTGGACTTCTGTTCGGTTGCGTCTCGCCTTGAGTTCGGTCTTTCTTGACTTTAGCTGCAATTCGTTATACTACAACCATGTGACTTTGATTTTCACACGTGGTGCCTCGATGTTAATATATGAAGGCGGAGAACCTTGTCGAAAATATATGATTTACAGTAGCCCTCTCATCTTTACCACGTGGCGCATACATTACACTACACATAACATTATCCAATATGCATTATACAAATTATCGTATTATCCAATTCAAAAACAGCTAAAACTCCATCCATTACATGGCAAGATCACACTCAGTTTCTGTTCAAATTTGATTCAATTGAAGATGCCATTACTCTGCAACAAGCTCACATGGTAGAATCTGTTCTTCTACAGTTCAAATTTATCACCATTTTGTACGTCGAGGCTCTCCACAACTCCCTTTCTCTTTAGGAAGCGACATGACATTAATCTACCATAACGGCCTGCATCATTTCTTAGAGTCGAAAGGAGCTTTCTGCAGCAAAGGTACGCAGAAGTTTGTACAGCAACTGAAATTAATGATACCTAAAATTGATTCCTCATTACCAAAATACACGAATGCCATATTGCATTACAATTTAACATCTCAGTTTTCTGTACCGATACATCGAGGGATCAATATCAGGAGCAAGAGATGGGAAGGTACTTTATTCTTGTGAGGTACATTGATTAAGTATTGCTAATTTGTAATGCACAAAATGGTTGCGCATGGCTATGTTTATGTTTATTGCTTGGATGTAGTTGAATCTGCTTAGGGTAGGTGCCATGCTAGATAGTATGGCTTGGGGGAAATGAGTTAGGTTGTTAGAATCCATATAAATGAATTATATTTACCCAATCCATCAGCTTAAGCTTTTTGGGTTGAGTGGTGGTTTATTCATTCTTAAGATGGTATCAGAGCGGGAGGTCCTATGTTCGAACCCCTGCGTTAAGCTTTTGGGTTGAGTGGTGGTTTGTTCATTCTTAAGGTTGAAATGTGATAATGATGAAATCTATTTCCTTTGTACCATTGTAGAAGAAGAGAATTTTGTCCGTCAAAACTCACAACAACGGAAAATTCTATAATGATGCAGATGGAATTGATTTCCTCTACATAAACGTGTGCGGGACTTGTTTGGTTGGCAACTGATTAGATAGAATGTAGGCACACACAAAGAGGGTTAATTGTTTGAAGACGGCAAGTTCAGTGGATGAACCATAGTTTGTTGATGGGGAAAAGAAGAATAACACATTAGTTTACGTTGATTTAGTTACTATCAGCCATGTTGCTAGTTTTGGGTTAACTAGGTTTTATTAATTTGTTCATTAGTATCGTAGAACTAATTAGCTATTTTCTCGTAAGACTATAAATAGCCTCTTTGAATTGTAGGAGATAGCTTTTTGGATATTATTGTAATAGTTAGGATTATTAGAATGGTATTTTCTTAACTTGGAGAGGTTACTCCTGTGTTGTGATGTATTTCTTGATGATTGTTCATGGCTGTTAACACCATTCATCTAAATACACCCTGCATCATTTCTGATGTGGGTCGTTGAGGTTTTATCTCTCTAACTTAGCTAATACAAATTTTAGCTCTCCCCCCCTCTTGAGCATCCTAGAATCAAAACTCCCTTGTTACAATCATTAAGAGTTAGTTTGATAGTGTTTTTTTTTTTGAAAATTATGTCTATTTACTAACCTTTTTGGTTTTCTAAGCTACTTACAAATTTGTTTTTGAAAAACCAAAAACAATGTTTCAAAAACCCATGCTTTTGTTTTGAAAGATTTCAAATGAGTTTTTAAAAGTAAAAAACCAAACAAAGAAAATAAAGGAATAAACTATAAAGGAGATTTTTTTTTTTTTTTTTTTTGAGAACTGGGAGTCTGAGCTTTGCTCCGGGCACCCACGCTCGCCTTAAGGTCAGACCCAAGAGACATCAAAGATTTTTGGTATTAAACTCACCAGACAGTTTGAACTTGAGACCTCTAAGCCAATATGACCGAGAGACCCCAACCTTTGCCAACTAGGCTGCCTCTTGGGAGCTATAAAGGAGCTATAAAGGAGATATTATAAGCTTGATTTTTAAAAATAAAAAACCAAAAACAATATTATTGTCTATGAAAGCCTCAAAGTTTGAGTTTTCTGCTCAGGGACCACGACTTGTTCATGCCAAATTGCCCCTAAACAAAACAAAGGCAAGAATTTCAATAGGATTCACAGTGAAGGGAAAAAACGAAAGATATATATTTTGTCGAATGGGCAAGGTTTTCTCTAGGAAAAATGTTACTTTATTTCTCTCCTACTACAATTTGTACGTGTTTCCATTTGAGGTGGGAAGACATTTCTCCACCTTTGTGTACAGCCATTTACATATACTTCCTATACATTGATATTCTACTCTGATTTCTAGAAAGTAGAAAAGAAAAACCATAGTTGGAAAAACTGTATGGATGGTTGATCTTTTCTCTTCATTTCTCATGATGTATGCAACCTAGAAGTGAGATCAATGAAGACATCTTCTCTGCAGGGAATTGTCAGACCACCCATTGGTTGGTTGAATCCAAACTCTTCCTCAGCCCTCTTTAGCAAGTTTACAAATGAAGGATGGTTCAAGTAAGTAACTGGAACCACAAATCTCTTTGTTTGGATTTCTCCCACATAGACTGCAATGTGACCTTTGGGAATGTCAGACTTATTTCGGGAAGAAGCACCCTGCACTTTGAGAATTCGTTTGGTGCTAAGAAGAATTGAAGGCAAACGGATTCCCATCTCAAAATTTTCTTGAATTGAAAAAAAAAATGCAACTCTAGGTAGTTTTTTGCTTGATATTGATTTGAAGTTGAAAACTTCAATGCTTGGATGAGAGTTTCTCTGTGACTTGAGTTGGAAGGATGGTTGTTAAGTTGGTCTGAATGTATTTATAGAGTGAGAAAGAGAAGGTGAGAACGTAAGAATATCAAAATAGGAGTTTGAGGACACCTACTTTATCCAAGGATCAGATGGAGTGTCAAATTGGTTGAAACACACTCGTCTTCTCATTTGGCCTGATTTCTGGTAGCAAAGACCCACTTGTTTGAACGGAAGATATTAGAGTAGAAAACAAGTGGTCAAGGAAAACTGAAAACCAAATGCTGTGACCTAGAAAATAAATATACCTAAAAAGAAATCTACTCGATAAGAAAACTTTGATAACTAGTTCTGCATCATTGGCCCAATGCAATAGCTAAAAATTTAGGTCACTACATTTCGGTTTGTACATAAGGTACTCGACTATGTATAATAAATTATTACATTGTCCAGGCAGTCATATAGTCGCTTCAAATCCTTCCTCATTGATTCTTTCTTTACCAATATTATCACAGCTTTACTAGTTTGTATCCATCAATGCTCTACCAAACAGGAATTTGTGTATTCTACACAAATATCTACCATAAAGCAACAATTGATATCTTTACTTACAAAAACTGCACTCAACCTGAAGAATTACTGGAGCAAGCTTGCACCATGTTTGATGTTTTCATATTGCAAGTTAATCCAGAACTTGAGAATGGTAATCTTTCAAAATCATTAGTCATGATAATGGCATTCGCATCTCAATTAACTGTTGAAGAAAAGATGCTTGATTCCTATATAGATGCTTATTGTTCTTTAAAGATCTCGTTTAATGTACTGATGTCCACTCATTTTGAGAAAACATTGTAGGTCAGCTTTCATGTGAACTTCACATAGGCTTGTTACGAACAAAAAAAAGAAAAAAAGAAAAGAATAATGATAATAATAAAAAAATAAAGATAAAAAGGCACAATTTCACAATCTGCATCGGGTAGATTTTTCTCCACTTATGACTATAATCCATTCTTGAATCTCTGCAGTTTAGGTTCATGAAATTTGTTTTGTGGGACTCCATGTTGCGACAAGGGTTTACCTTCCAAGTTTGATTTTGTTCATTTCTTCAGCCAGATGGTTTAGAATTTTTAATTAGATAGATCTTCAATTCATTTAGACAGAAAAATCTATGCCATTTAATGAGTGTGCTCCCTGTTGTACGTTGGCATAACACAAAATGAGGGGAATGGTTCAGATGTCTCAGGCATGTCTTTAACAAAAGTGATTAGCTATTGCTTATGTTATGTGCTCAACATAACCAACGAGCTATCACTAAGCCACATTTTTGCGCCCAAATGGGTCCTCCACTGGCTGGTTTTCCTAAAAATTTTGGTGGATTTGTTTTCCCAATATTATTTCTCGAGTAGCTGAAGATTATTACCTGGAAGACAGGACCACATGATACAGAAGACTTCACAAGCACTTGCCTCCTAGTTGGGCCCATTCAAAGATGTCTCACAGACTCATTTCTTAAAGCGAGCTATTGCCGTGCATTGCCCTTCTTCTTCTATACATACGTACTTTTGAATTCCAAAGCAAATCAGGTCCCAAACTTTCAACTGCCCACCAAGCTTCTCACTCTCTTAACTGCGGTTGTGCAATAAGGTTTCTTCAATTCAAAACTCTTTGACTACTTGTGAAGAACAAAACCATGGGTTTTCGTTTGGCGAAAATTGTAAATGCGGTACAAAATCTTGGACTTTCTTCTCTAACAAAAAAGCATGGATCTTCAACAATCCGTAAAGGTAATTATGCAATTTATGTTGGAGAGAGCCGAAGGAATCGGTTTGTGATTCCAATAGCTTACTTGCATCGGCCGTATTTCAAGGACTTGCTCAGTCAAGCTGAAGAAGAATTTGGATACGATCACCCTATGGGAGGCCTCACCATTCCATGCAATGATGATACATTCATTGATCTCGTCTCTCGTTTGAATGAGTTGTGAATTAAGTGATTTTTATAGACACAGACTTGTAGATTAGATAGTACCATTTTTTATATATACTTTTTTGAGGGAGAGATGAAATGCCTCCCCGAGAGATGTATACTGAGTTAAACATACAAATGTTAGAGAATGAAGATATTCCATTCAAGTTCTCTTTATAAGTTTTTTCTTCTTTCAGATAAAACTCCTATGCGTCACTTTTCCATTAGCATAAAAGTAGGTACATACCAATGTCATTCTTTGCATGAACTTCATTGACAAATAAATAGTTTCAAAGTACCGGTGGAATTACTTCATTATAGAAATTAGGATACATACAATCTACATAAAATAGAACATAGATCAATTTTGGGCGAACCCATGTCAATCTTGTATTATTCTCTTGCATATAACTTTTTCTTTTGCTATTAATCCTTTTGTGGCTTTTGATAGAGAAACTTCAGTTTCATAATTCCTCAAATTACCAACATCAAGTACATTGTATAAGTATTGTAAGTTATATATTAAAATGATTATAAGTTATATCTTAAAATGATTATATCTGGTTATTTTTATATTTCTTTGTAATTGTAATAAATCTATTTTGAACACCTGCCATGCCAGTTGATATGGCTGGAGCCTGCAATGCATTATTTAGAGAAATGAGTTGGATGGAAGTGTAAAAATAGTAGAAGCCATTTCCTTTGAAGTTTGAACCCTTGTAGAAAAAGAGAGTTATTCTCCCCCTTCATTGACAGCACTGCTAAGCACCTTTATGATGGAGATCAAAATTGATTTCCCTCACAAAAACGTATGCAAGATTTTTACATTTTCAGTGTAAAATGGGAAAGTTCTATTTGGTTAAGTCAGGATAGTGAATTAGATACAATGTCAGCACATAAAGAGAGTTAATTGTTTCAAGATGAAAGTTTGAGTCAATAAGCTTTGGTTTCTAGGCGGGATCATTTAAATTTCTCTCTCTAACTTGGATAGATAAAGGGTATCCCTCTTGAATACTGGAGGGCAGCATCTTCCTCGTTTATTCTGACAATATCTTGTTTCAGTAATTCAACCTGGGATTCCTACCCAAGATTCATCCATGTAAATATTGCATCCAAGAAAGAATATGAAAACTTTGATAAAATTCAGAGAGAAAAGTGACATATATTTAGCGAAATTCATGAGTTGAGGGGGCAGAGTTTTCTCTTAGAAAAAATGTCACTTTACTGCTCTGTGCAATTAAAGTTTGTATGTCGTGTTGCTATTTCAAGTGGGAAGATCAGTTTTCCACCCTTTCTTTACAGTCATTCTTGCATCATTCCTATACATTAATATTATACTATGACTAAGAGATACTGCAAAACAAAAACGAAGTTGGCAAAACTGAGTGGATGGCTGCTCTTTTTTCCCCATCTCTCATGATGTATGCAACCTTGAAGTGAGATCAATGAAAGCTTCTTCTCTGCAGGGAATTGTCAGACCACCCATTGGATGGTTGAATCCAAACTCCTCCTCAGCTCTTTTTAGCAGGTTTAAAAATGAAGGATGGTTCAAATAAGAAATTGGAACCACAAATCTCTTTGTTTGGATTTCCCCCACATAGACTGCAATATGACCTTTGGGAATATCAAACTTATTTTTGGAGGAAGCAGCCTGCATTTTGAGAATTTGCTTGGCGTTGAGAAGAATTGAAGGCAAACGGATTCCCATCTCTAAATTTCCTTGAAGTGAAAGAAGAAGAAGCAACTGTAGGTAATTGTGTCCGTCCTTGATATTTATCTTGAAGTAGAAATATCCAATATTTGGATGAGAATCTCTCTGAAGTTTGAGTTTGAAGAATGGTTGAGAATTTTGTTTGAATGTATATATATAAAGTGAGAAAGAGGAGGTGTGAACAAAAGAATATCAAATTAGGTGTCTGAGGGACCTACTGCATCAAAGGTTCACATGGGATTGCCAAAGTGGTTGAGACATACTCGTTTTCTCAATTGGCCCAACTTATGATGGCACACAACCAATTGTTTCAATGGAAAGATATTAGATTAGAAAACAAGTGGTCAAGAACAACTGAAAACCAAATGCTATGACCAAGAAAATATATAGACCAAAAAAAAAATCCATGTGATGAGAAACTTTCAATCACAAGTTGCCGCATCATTTGCTCAATGCAATAGTAGCTAAGAACTTAGATCACCAGAAGGTACACTTCAGTTTGTACATAAGGTACTCACATGTACAAAAAATTGTCTTGGCTCTCATATATGCCGCGTTCCAGTTCTCCTCATTAACTCTTTCATTAGCAATATTATAACAACTTTTCTGGTTTGTATCCATTAATGCTTCACGAAACAGGAAATTGTGTTTTTCACATGAATTGTCTACTCTAAGCAACAATTTATATCTTTATTTACAAACACTGTCCTCGTCCTCAAGAGTTATTGGAGTAAGCTTGCACCATGTATGATGTTTTCACATTGTTCAGTTAGTCCAAAATTTAAGAATGATAACCTTTTGATAAGGATTAGTCATGGAAATGGATAATCTGTACTTTAATTATTTATTGAATAACAGATGCTTGATCCCTACATAGATGCTTATTTTCTCATAAATATCTCATTAAATGTTCAGAAATCAGATATCCGTTCATTGTGCGAGAACGTTGTAGGTCAGTCTTAATGTGAACTTCACATAGGCTTGTGTGGAAAAAGGAAAAAGGGAAAAGGCAGGATCCCACAATCTGCATCAGGAAACTTCTAGGCTTATCAATTTGGTTTGTGAGACTTCAATAGCTGTGCTGATACGTCACAAAAGCTTAGCTACCAAATTAGGTTTTGTCCATATCTTCAGCCAGTTGGTTTAGATTATGTAATTCGATAGGTCTTCATTCCATCTAGACAGAAACAATATATGCCATTGAATTAGTGTTTTCCCTGTTATACGTTGGCATGGCAAAGAATGAGGGGAATGGTTTTGATGTCTCAGGCATGTCTCTAACAAAAGTAATTAGCTATGCTTATGTTATGTGCTTAACATAACTAACGAGCTATCACTCTAGCCACAATTTTCAGTTCAAATGGGTCCTCGATTGGTTTTACCAAAAGGTTAGGTGACTTTGTTTTCCCGATATTATTTCTCAAGTAGCTGAAGATTATTATATAGAAGACAATACCATGTGATACAGTAGACTTCACAAGCACATGCCTCTTAGATGGCCCCATTCAAAGATGTCTCACCACTCATCTCTTAGAGCAAGATATTGGCCACATCACCCTTTTTGATCTATATATACACACTTGTTTTAAGTCTCAAGCAACTCAAATCTCAAACTCCCAAGTTTTCTCACTCTCTCAATTGCTATTGTGCAACTTCAAGATTCTTCAGTTCAAAAATTTCTTGTGAAAAATAAAACCATGGGCTTTCGCTTGGGGAGAATTGTAAATGCTGTGCAAAGTCTTAAACTTTCTTCTCTAACAACAAACCATGGATCTTCAGGAGTCCGCAGAGGTTATTGTGCAGTCTATGTAGGGGAAAGCCAAAAGAAGCGGTTTGTGATTCCAGTTGCTTACTTGAATGAGCCCATTTTCAGAGACTTGCTAAGTCAGGCTGAAGAAGAATATGGTTATAATCATCCTATGGGAGGCCTCACTATTCCCTGCAGTGATGATACATTCATTGATCTCATCTCTCGTTTGAATGAGTCATGAAAGAAGATTTATTTGTTAGATTAGTCTCTTGTAGATCAGAAAGTACAATTCCTTTGTACACTTCTTTGAGGGAGAGATGAATTGCCTCCCCGGATGATGTATACAAAATTAAACATACTAATGTTAGAAACAGAAATAGTTTATTCCATGGAAATTCCTCTCTCTGTTA
>NW_019104527.1:853280-884832 GCF_001995035.1 Momordica charantia
TTAGATACATTAGTTAGTATTTACCTAAGAACACCTAAATCAAGTGGCAAAATGCAAACTTTCATTTTGTCATTATAAGAGAAGAATGCTACTCCAATTTTTGTCAACATTTCCCATTTTCATGTTATATTTGAGGACGTATTTTAACGTGAATGGGTTATTTTTAATCCTTAATCTACATTATTGTTCATATTTTTCTAAATATTTGTAACAGACTGATTTTGAGCAATCAAGGACCATTAAAATCCCATGCTTTGCTTTTCTGTTAGTATAAAAGTAACACATACTAGTTCCATTTATCTTCACGGACTTCATATGAAAAACAGTTTGAGTATTAACGATTGCGTCACAAGTTTGATCATCTAACTATGACATTATTCCTTCCACATACTGGCTTCAAAATGACAGCCAAATGCAAACTAAACCATTATATGATCAAATCCAGAGTCGAGAACTAAAATAGGAACAGTTTGTTTAGATGACTTTGGTCTGATTCCTCATATAGTTTCATGCACTGGCTAAACAGATGAAATATCTCATATTAGCCGACTAATTTTGGCATTCTAGTCAAATTTGACTTTGGAGGGTAGCATGGTGGAACAAGATCATGTGCTGCAATCGCTCTGGTTTTCTTTTCCACTTAATCACCCTTTGTACTTGAGCCTTTTTCATAATATCGGAACCTTCCATTGTCATTCAAGAAACAGTATGACATTAGCTGACAAGAGTTTTAATTTCAGAGCTTTCAAGGATAGTAGCAGAAGGTTCTTGTTGGAAGAGACGCGGTAACGGTAGGTAGGTGTTATCGAGACATTGAAAAGAGATTTGATAAAGATCCTTGCCTTAGGCTATTTATTTTTGTTCCACCTAGTGAAATGATTTATGTAGCACAAAACTTCATCAAAATATGACATCTCCATCCAATCTTTCCAGCATGGAAGCGACATAATTTGTTTCATGCATCTTCCACTCAACTCCGACATCATATTACTCTTCACCCAACACTACATTTGAAAAGGGTAATACTCTTTCTGTAATACATTTATGAAGTCTAGCCCTTTGTTGATATATATCTCCTTGCACAAGTAAGCTAGGACGTGTATCTTCATTTGCATGCTAAGGAGTCATTTTGTGGAATCAATTCATATGGTTCTAGAGGGCACAAGCAGCACGATGTACTACTAGTTAAGTTTGCTATTTAATTAGTCGTTCTAATTTTGGAAAAGATCAAATTGTTTCTCGTACGAATAGTTAGAGATGTCTCCAAGCTTATTTACTATTCCAAGGCCATCCATTTATTATCAACAATGGAGTCTTTCCTAATTTTAATTGGATTCATTGCAGGTTGTTCTCCCAGAACTTGCAGGCATGCTATGTTTTTAACAACTACACAACGTCATTTACTACAAAGCTCTTGGTTAGTATTTGGCAATTCCATGTGACTCTTTAGACAATTATGTCTCTCACCAGGTCCCACCTGATTAATGCATTTAACAGCGTTTCAAAATTTTTTTTATCAATATCTGGAGTCATTTATTGGATTTCTTAGTATTAAATATCTTCCTCTGATTATAATCATTCTCAAAATTCACTATTTAGATCAGGAAATGATGTGGCTTTAACAGCTGTATAAGTCCCCAAAGCCCACTTTTCAGTCTATGCAGCAAGAATAGAAAGAATATTTTTCTAGTTCCTAAACCAACCTCCAGTGTGAGTTCCCGTGGTCCTCCTAACTTTCTGTTTATTGTGTGTCTGCTTCTCTTGCTGCTTTATTTTAGGTAGAAAAACGGGCACCGGCTTGGAAACTTTTAACCGGTGCGATATCAGTGAAAAACATCCTTTTACATGTTTCAATCAACAGTAAAAAGAGTTCAAATCATCCCGCATTCATTTATGTTGTAATTTTCTAATCAACCCACATGAGAGAGAATCTGCACTCTGTTGCTTTTGAATGTCAATGTTAGCTCATAGAATTGTCTCTTTTGGTTTGCTTTCAATTTTCACCCACTCCCAGTTGCTTTCTTTGGACAACATTCACATATTTGGTCTCTTCCCACCCTCCCTATAACCCAAGAGCCACCTAATTGTGCCCTTAACTTTAAGGCTCTCACCCACCCACCTGTCCCTTTCCAATCTTCTGATGGTCCTGAATTGGGCAGTGGCTAATTTTGTAGGACTTTTGTTTAGAACCAAGTGGGGACACTGTTACTTCCCCAGCCTTGAGCCCAAACTGCAAGTTGGAGGACAGGGCCATGTGAAACCCTTGTGAACTCTGGTCTAAACCGGACCCCAGCCTGCCTCTCCCTCCATTGCCTCAGAATCTTTATATGATATCTTCCTCTTCCACCAATTTATCAGTATAAATACAGACACAAACTTGTGGTTTAAGCAACCCAAGTCTGCATTTTCTCTTCATTGTTTCTTTTCTTTCCCTAAAAATTTGCAGAACTAACGCAAGAAAAACCGACAATGGGAATCCGTTTACAGAGCGCCATTCTCACAAAGAAAGTTCTTAAATGGTGCATTTTGAGTGAAAGAGAGGCAATTTCAACATCATTGGAGGTTCCAAAAGGCTTCTTTGCAGTTTATGTAGAAGAGAGCCTCAGAAAACGCTATGTGGTTCCAATATCATACTTAAAACAGCCCTCATTCCAGGATTTGCTAAAAAGAGCTGAAGAAGAATTTGGTTTTGGTCACCCAATGGGCAGCCTAACTATTCCCTGCACAGAAGATACTTTCATTGAAGTCACTTCTAGGCTTCGGCATTAGATTTTGTAGCACTTCAAAATGAATGTAAAAAGTTACTTCTTGTACTCCTTTCCAATTTGGAAGGCTTTTTTCTTTTTTTAATCATCCTCCCAGGCAACAGCTTTAGGAGAGGAAAGGTTAGCGAGATTCCTCATAAATGGAAGAAAGTTTATCTGGTCCAATTCTCTTCTCTTTCATTGGTTTACATCAATGTTTCTCAATTTCATGGGAACGTCGGTGAAAATATCGATAAAAGGTCAATGTCGATGTCGATGGATATTTCTGTAAAAATTAGAAAAATTAAAAAATCGTAAAAAATATTTAAATTAACAAATAAACATTTTTCCATTTCTAAATTAGTTAAAAATGATTAATATTAATATTATATATATATATATATATTAGTGATATTTTGTTGATATTTTTCATATTTTGTTGTTTTTCTTGTACTATAATGAAAATGTCGATGTCGAACTCATGGAAACATGGATATGTCAATAGAAATATCGACGTATTGACGGATATTTAGGATCATGGTTTAGATACAAATTTCAGTATGTTTATTTTAGTCTTTATGCTTTTAAAACATCTATTTTGGTTCTTAAATTTCGATTTTTGTTCACTTTGGTTCCTATATTTTCAAGACATCAATTTTCTAAATATCGATCCTTTCATTTCAGTTTTATCTCATTTCTTTTATTACAATTTTATCATAACTCGCTAAATTTTCTTGAAATATAGTTATAAATTTATATTGAAGGTATGATTTTAAAGACATTTTACAATTAGGATCAAATGGGCTCAGATGAACAAAATTGAAATAAAGGGATAAACATAGTATTTTATTGCCATCACTTTTATTTTTTATTTTTCTTAAACAAAGTGAAATTTGAGGCAGAGGGATTCGGTTTGGGTACAAATTTTAAACCAACTAGATTTTGTTATTTTGATGTACGAGATATTTTTGATAAACTGCATGAAATTTTCGCCTTCGAATATCAAACATTGATTATTAATGAAGTGAAAGCGATTTTTTTTTCAATATAAAAGTTCTACAGGATTTAATAATTTTTAAATTTGCAAATTTACTTGAGAATTGGAGGAGCAGTGTTCAAATCTCCCATTCAAATTGAGATAACAACTTATTTTCCCCTTGCAAATTGAGTTCTATTATTTATAAACGAGCCTAATTCCGTAGAAATTGGCATATACTTTCAATCATTCGTTGGATCGAGAGATACTTTTGAAATATAGGTTAGAGTTCATTTTTGTAACAATTTCATCTAAATATTAAAGCAATTGGTACTGTTTAATAACACTTTTTTTTAAAATTATTTTAACAATTTTCTTCATTTTGTATAAACTTAAAAAAAAAATCCTAGTCCATTTCTTGAGAAAAAATAGTTTCAGAACTATATTTTTCATTTCTGAAATTTTATAAATATTTTATAATATTTTGAAAAATAAGTTTAATTAAAAAGATACCTACTATAAAATCGACAAAAAAAAAAAGACAAAAAAAGAAGGCAAAACTATAGGTTTTCAACTGTCATAACGGTACCCACACAATGACGAAAATACCCCCCGCACCGTGGGAGGAAAACTACCAAAAACCCCTCCAGTTGCTGCTGGCCAGCCCGTCCCATTTTCTTCATGTCGCGCTCTCACCATTTTCATATCAAACAAAGTCTTGATTTCTTCTCCAGTTTCTTGCGCCATTCTACTGAAACCAAAAATCTTACGCCCATTAAGAAGCTTCACGCCCACCTGATTAGAACCCATTTCCAATTTTTCTCACCTAGCCTTCACACTAAGCTCATACTATCCTACTCCCGAGCCAACCCCAATTTCGGTGCTCAAAGTTTAAGCAGCCTCTTCAAATTCATCATCCCCAGAAGTTCTTTGACCTTTAACATAATAATTGCTGATTTTTGTCGTAATGGGTCTGCGGATTTTGCGTTAATGGCGTTCTCTTTCATGCATTCCAATGGGGTTCCTATCGATTCATATGCCCTGTGCAGCACTTTGAGTGCTTGTTCTCTTGTTCAGAATGTGATGTTTGGAAAACAGATGCATGCCTTCGTGGGGAAATCAGGTTGGTTATCTAGTGTTTTTGTGGGTAGTGCGATTGTTGACTTGTACGCCAAAAATGGGCTAATTGGTGATGCAGTTGAGGTGTTTGATGAAATTCCCATGAAGAATACCGTGTGTGCGAATGCACTACTGGCTGGATACGGCGAGGCCAAGATGTGGGTCGAGGGACTTGAATTGCTTCGTAAGATGTACGTTTTGGATTTGAAGTACGACCACTTCACTTTGTCAGCTTCTTTGCGTACCTGCGCTTGTTTATCTGCAATTGCATTAGGTAAGCAAGTGCATGCTTATCTACTACGAATGATTTATGATATTCCAAGTGATGTGCATCTACAAAGCACATTAATTGAAATGTATGGAAAGAGTGGCATGGTGGAAAAAGCATGGAATGTCTTCAATTTCGCTGGGCTTGAACAAAAAGAAGATGGGAAAAGGGATATTATAGTGTGGACTTCAATCCTTAGTGTATATGGTAGAAATGGATGTTACAAAAGAGTAATTGAACTGTACAGCCAGATGTTGATGGAAGGGATCAAACCAGATAGGGTGGCTTTTGTGACAGTCATATCAGCTTGTGGTCATACTGGTGAGGTGGATCTTGGAATCAAGTATTTTGACTCCATGCAAAGTGATTTTGGGTTGCAACCTGGTCAAGAGCACTACAGTTGTTTGGTTGACTTGCTCTGTAGAGCTGGGGAATTGGACAAAGCATGGAAGCTCGTAAATGATATGAAAAGTCAGCATTGCAATGTTTCTCTGTGGGGAGCTTTGCTCCGTGCTTGCTTGGAACATGGAAAAATTGAGTTGGGTAATTTGGCAGCTCAAAAGGCACTTGAATTGGATCCTCAGAATACTGGGATATTCGTTATGCTATCAAATCTATATGCTATTTTTGGGCTGTGGAATGAGATAGAGCATTTGAGGGAATTTGTGAGTAAAGAAGGGATGTGTAAAGATGTTGGATGTAGTTGGATAGAGATCACAAGTTGAACATTACTCAAATAGCCTTATGTAAAAGTTAAACTGCTCAAAAAACCTTATTTTATGAGGAAATGATTTATTAAGAGATGCTATGAAGATTATTTCATCGAGCCTAAGAGAAATTTAGCTTCTATCATAATTATCCAGCATTTAACTCAAGTGTTATGCCAATTGATATAAGAGAGTCTACTGAACTGTAGTAAGCAAAATAAGAGGGAAGGACTACAAGTTCTCAGACTATTCGAGAGGTCTAAAGCTCTCCCTCTACTTATATCAGTACCTGTTCTAACTCCCTACTGCTTAAATCAGCTATTTTATATGAATGGGTCCCACTTCCCTTTGGTACAAAAGATGCCCGCCCAGTTGAATTAACTGAATAGTCGCACTCACTCCCTCCCTTCCTCCTCCTAAAGTATACTTGATGGGTAGTTTGCCAATCCTTCATCTTGTTACCTGCTGGCTTGGCTTTCCTCTCCCTGTCTTGGTCTTGTCATGTACGTCTTGCTATCTATAGTTTTGCATTTTACAATGCAACAAAGTAAATGATACTGTTATATGAATGCTAGGTCAGTTACAAAATGCTGTGAAGAAGAACAGAATATCAGTGCCAACGAAGATTATATCCCAGGCCAGGCACAGGTACTCATGAATTTCTTTTCAGATAATTTTTTACAGCTTGCAGCACTTGAGAATAGGACAGGCTGAAATTTTCCTACTTATTTATTATATTTTCTATTATTGTAAACATCTTAGTTATTTATCTTTTATCGCTCTTTTACATTATTTACTTTAGGTCAACCTTGTATATTTATCTATATATATTCTTTATTGAATGGAATTGAGTCATAGAGATAATTTTATTCTCTCAAACCTTTAGTTTTTACACCTTTCATTGGTAGTAGTTGTACTTTTCCACTTTATAGAACCTGATGATGTGCGCAGCTGAAAATATTTGTACTGATCCATTTGGACTGTGCAAATACCTGGTCCCATCAGTCTAATACCCATCTTATCCATTAGTTTCACTGCCAAAACCTTCCTTCACCATGCCGAGTTGCCAATAGCATTTAGATGTTTACTTCTTGAAAGAGCTTCACATCTTGACATTTTTCTTTGAACAAACTTTTGGATAATGCTATTATTTTTAGTTTCTTATTCGATACTCTTCTCCATGTGGCATGTCATAGATAATGGTTTGTCTTTCAGGAATATGTCTTGAATTCATTTGCTCATCTAAATTTTTTGCATCATCGATCAGATTCAACTTGTCTTAGTATTTTCTGCTGACAGACAGAATATAACACGGTGCAACTTGTCATTGCATAGAATTTTCATTTAATGTTCTCTAGTCTATAATGGTATACCATAAGTTTTCCAAATTGGCTAAATAAACCTGGTCGGCTAGGATAATCCTGAACTTTGAGTTCCAAATTCTGTAATTGTACTTGTATAATCTTGATTTCACTACATTTACATGATGTGATACTAAATACTTATAATGTGCTTCTTTTCGATGTAACTTCTGAGATGGCCTCATTGTCATAGCTTATACTTTATAAACTTCAAATTTCTTTGTGCATTATCAGTCTGAGTTTCACCTTACAGAAAAAAGAAAGTATGGGAATGTTCTTTTTTCCAGTGTGATAAGCTTGTTATTCATATGTAACTGTAAGCCATTAATTTTCTTCAGGAATTGTACTGTCTGAGATGGCTGTTTTTATGATCTTTTCTCATTTTTCTTTCATTATTTGGAAGTTCAGATTGCTGAAAGTAGACAATAGAACAAGCTTGAAAAAATAAAGTGTTTACCATGGGAGAGAACATAATGATGTCCTGAGGCAGCTCCGTTAACTTCCTGCCTTGCCCATATTTTTCTGAAGACACTCGGCATTCTCTATCCAGAAGATGATAAACATGCACATGAACAAACATTGACAACGATTTTAAGAAATCAGTACATGAAATAGGATGTCATTGTTCACAGTTGTCAACTTTGTTTTGGTACGAAGTATGCATGAGTTATCAAGCCAACGATTGCTCGGCATATATATTCAGATATACATGTCTCTCCATGGAAAGGAAATTTGCTTTAGAGTAATGACGTGAGAAGCCATCCCATTGAGTAGAAGATCAAATCCAAATGCTCAACATGTTGCAGTAGTTCATTCAAGTCAACAATTTAATAGTGTCAAATTAATAAAGAAATGTTGCAATTAAATTGCTTCTACTCAATTTCCATTTATTAATAGAATTTGATTGGTATTTGTTTTCTAGTTATATGAAAGTTCCATAAGATTGGACATCTTATTAGGTTTCACTCTTGACAAGTGAGTCATTCTTGAGTTTCTTAGACTTCCTAATGTTTCTTAGACTTCGTTTCTTGAAATATTATCTTGATCTATTTTAGCAAGGTCATGAGAATGTTGATAACTTCTGTTACAGAAGATGCCTTTCTGTAATGTGAAACATTGAAACCAAGAAAAACGGGGAAAAGTTCAACGAAGATTAGGTTAATTTGAGATTACTTGACCAATTGTCAGTACTTAGTGTTCATCTCTTAGTTAATAGTTGTGAAGCCTTTTATAGAGCTTCATTAAGACTATATCCTTAAGAATAGGAGCAAGATAGCCATTATGTTTCATGGTTTGACATCTTGCAGGAATTCCCAACAAGTGACCGAGCTTTTCAAGTGTATCATCCCATGACCATCGATTTTATTTCTTAACTATGCTGAAGATAGATTCCTTCTACTAATTCCATAAACAGCGTTGTATGGGGCCCCCAATTGTTAATACGAATATTAGGAAGGGCAAAGAGGAAAATTAACCCTCTACAAGTTAGTTGGTTCTTATATGTTCTGGGTTTTGGTGTAAGGATTGTCTATTTTATTTTGGGAAGTCTTAGATGGAGAGAGAAACAGCCCTCTCTAATTAGCTAGAGGAGACCTTTGTACGGCCTTAGGGCTTCTACTCTTTGAATATCAATATATTGTGAAGAGATACCTTACACATGACTTGATCTGAACTCTCTACCTTTCATTGTAAAGACAAGGACCATCCTGTTGTTATTTCTGGGTTGCTTTTGCTGTTTGCTTGTTTGATTTGGAGGACAAGAAATGCTAGCTTTCTACAAATAGGTAGATAATACAGCCCTAGGTTGTTTTTCGTGTTAAATAGACGTTTTTTTCCATCACTCACTAATAATTTGTGATGCAGTACAAGTCCCTTTCATTTAGGCTGTAGCTCCTTTCTAGAGAGTGATTATGCATTAGATTTCTCTAGTTTACTCATTTACTTTCCAATCTGGAGCTTGCATAGCCATTTCTCTAGGGTGTTTGACTTTTTTGCTTCTACTCGTTTTTTCAGCCTTTTGGCTATATTATGCACTTTTTAGATGAAAGTTCTTTTTTAGCCTTGTCTCTAAGATTTTGACATTTGGCTTTGTTGTATAACCTTATACTCTATGGATGTCCCTTTATATTTGTATGTGATTTCATTCTTTTTCTATTCCTTACTCAGCCAAAATTAAAGGATGGTATCATAAACTGTGATTTGATCTTTCTTGTTTGGTTTAAACAAATTCAGAATCTTCTCCATTTCTAAATTTAGGTGACGTTTTGTGATCATCATAAAGAAGTCATATGTGTTTCCTATGGAATGTTGAAATATTATGAATAATATTTTCATTTTTCTGTTTCACAGTGAGTTGTAAACTATTAGCACATTGCAAAATCATCAAGGCCTTAGACAACTCAAGGCTGGGCTACCAGTGTTCTAAAGGGAACATCCATTTTCAAGGGAAAATAATGGAAGGTTGTGTCAATCATCCCATCCTTCATTCTGATTCTAACAGTATTACGAAACTTATCAAGTGATCAAGCAGACATGAGATGTAAGCATTGTTCAATACATTTAACTTGCAAATACAAAATTTTATAGGGTACGTTTGGCTTGCTTGTCCAAATTCATAACAGTTACGTGGCTTTTTCGTTGTGACTTTTTTCGTCGGTCAGATTTAATGCAACGGCAGAATGTTTTTAATAGAAAGTATTGTCTTAACCCTGCTTCTTAGAAGTGATGTTATCTTCAATTGTACTCTTTTTTTCAGTTATTGCTTTGCTTTCTTCTTTCTGAAACATATAGACATGGCATATTAAAAAATTATCAGAGCAAAGTTCACAGGATGTTGCAGAATACACATGATCAATCACAGACCTTTCTCCAGTACTTGACATTAAATGGGGATGGGACCCGATGGCCCTGCTTTTGGTTTGGACCTATACCTGCATGTGCAGTCATGTTCATTGCGACTTGATTTCATATCAATCTCGCCCTTGTTTCGCACATTTGCTTACGAGGTACAGCACAATCCTATCCTCAAATTTCATATTTTCTCCATCGGTGTCTAGATGGGTCCAATTTTTCAATTCCAATCCCAATCAGTCATTGTTTCATTGTGTACATCCTTCTAAATCCAGGTTTCATATACCCTAGATCGTCATTAGTCATTTTTTCCTCGGTTAAATTTTCAACTATACCAACTGTATACACATATTGTAGTTTGAGTTGCTGCAGATGGATCACAGCCAAACCCCCAACCAGAAAACTACCCCGGTGGCCTGCTGCAGGCTACATTTTCAGCACGCCCATCATACCGGTCGTGTTTACAACAACATTCCACATGGAGTTAAGCTCTGCTCTGCTAGTACTAGGCCAGGCTGCCAGAGTCGAAATGTTCGTCTCTTTCCGGGTTCGAACATCTGATCGAGCAGGTGGCGGGGGCGAGAGTAATAGTAATAAGATCAGAAGTAGCAAGGCAGGGGGAAAGGAAAGGCAATGAGAGGGATATGGTTATGGTAAAGTAAAAGTGGCAGTTTTCAAGCAGTTGGGGTTGATCTGCCTTACTATGTTGTCTTCTTCACAAGAAGACTTGGGGACAAGAGTAACATGGCCTTCCATGTGCCAAACACAAGGAATAGTCCCCATCAAACCCTCAAAAGAATATCCCTTTTACTCCATTGGCTCACCGGGTCACCGCATTCGGCCCTTCCACTCTCTCTCTGCCTGTTATTTTTCCACCATTCAATTTTTTTTTTCATGTAACATGGAGGATTCTCTTTTATGACAGTGACCCATTTTTCCTTTTCATCCATTTTCACTCACCCATTTGTTATTTTCGAGTTTAATGGTAGTTTAACATCGTGTCGAGTCGAGAGGTTTTGTATTCGAATCTTTATAACATCATTTCCTTTCCTATTAATGGCCAAAGCCTATATATGAGAGGAAGTTGTGAACTTTCACTTGTTGTTTAGGCATTTTTACCATCTGATTGTCCTAAAAAGTACCAAGAGATTCTCTTTTCTACCTTTGGAACTGTGGCCGTCATTCACGCAAGGAGGTTTGGAAAAAGCTTCTAAAGTAGGTTTTAAGGAACCTATTTTTTAAGCGTTTGGATGTCTTTTCAATATTTTAGGGCTACCCTTTTTTCCTTTTGCTATGATTTTGACTGCGATTATAGTCCTATAATGAAATAAAAAAATAAATTAAACAAGTTCTTATTTTAAAACCGCGCTTGATTGACGGATCTGAGTAGTTCAAAGGTATTGTAGTGTCATTTCCGCCTCACTTAAATATTAATATTCCACTTCGTTAGGTCTTGTGTTAATTTTCAAATGAAATGAGGATATAATAATAACAATAATAATTGAAGTATCGAGCATTTCACTCCTTATGTTATGCTCATGACCTACCACATTAAACTCAAGGAAGCCTCACCCATCCTTAGGTCAGTTTCAGAGACAGCAAAAACTACAGGTGCGGGAACYAAATCATCGATCTTTGAGATGGTAATAAGTGCATGTTCGACCTATTCAAGAAAACGATGTAGTATTAAGTTTTCAACTCTAACCCATCTACGCATCAGAAACATACAAGATCACTTTTCAGTCTCAAGTTATACAAACCCGACTCGTAACGGCTCTCTCAAGGCTAGAATTGTTACTAATATATATATATATATTATATAGTCATGGGGAGTCTACGGAGAAATCAAAGTTTTTGGGATTAGACAGCGGAGATTTGTGTCTGATTGTAGGCAGGTTCTGACTTAGTGGCTGTGGAATGATGAGGACCACACCCAAAAAAAGGCCATGATTTTCTGATACGCTTCATTTTATCACCAAACATTGCTCTTCCTTCTAATTAATATGTAGGACAACTCCCATTACCATTGTCTTTCTTCTTCTCTTTTTTTTTTCTCTTTTTATTTCCCATTTTCTACAAATTTCTTTGCATGTAAATGAATTTAATTTTTCTCTCTTTTTCATTTTTTTTATTTTTCTTTTTGGAGGACTACTCATATAAATATCTCTCTCCAGTGGGCCCCACTTTATTATAGAGAGAAAACGGGGTAAAAAAATTACATGTATATAGGGTCTAATGTGGAAGGATATGAAAATACTCGTCAAGATGAACTTAACTTAACAGTAATTGATACATGTTTCTAACGAGGAATTCATGAGTTTGAATCTCCCTCTCCCCACTTGTTGAACTAAAAAAAAAAGATTGCTCCCACTCAACTTTAGTTCTAATCCAAGAAGTTTTATGTCACATTTCTATTAAGGCATATATACCACGATCATGATTTAAAAGAAAAAAAAATACTTTGAAAAGTGATTGTATTTTTAAAAGAGATGAGATAGTGACAATTTATTAATGGCTCAATTGTTAGAGTAGGGTAGAGTAGGGTACGTTGGTTTTATGGTTTTAAAGTTTTCGATCGAAAGTTTAATTCATGTGCGTTGGTTATTGATGTGGCTCGACATTTGGTACCATAGTTAGATTTGAAAAAACTTTATCAGACTTGAATATATTATATATATCAAGGTTTTGTTTGTTGTTGTAGATATAAAACTTTAATTAAATTAATTGATAATAGGTCAAGGGAATTGATTTTGGAATAATTAAATGCTCACGTACTAGCTTTTTTTAATTTTTAATTAAGTTAAAAGAGTAAGGTTGTTTACTTACCATTTCTACCAAATTACCTTTTACAACGGCCACTTTCAATAAGTCAAATTTTAAAACTTACTTTTCCTTTTTTAGTATTTGGTTAGAATTTTCATTGTTTTATAAATATAGAAACATAAAGAAATTGTGTTTTTAAGAGTGTTAAAACCATACTAAAGAAATTATGACAAATGAACTCAAAAACAAAAGAAAAAAAATTAAATTATGAGAAATAACGCATAACCTTTTAAGAATAGTAAACAACAAATAAAACGGTTATCAAATCATACTTTAATTTTCATAATTGTGTTTAGAAAGTCGTCAACATTAAAAATTATCTATCTCAGAAAAAAAAATGATTAAAATTTATCAAATAGATCTCCAAATTTCAATGACCTATCTTGTCAGGCTAACTTATCCTCGGTCACTTTTTAATATTCACCCTATAAAAGACATAATTGGAAAAATAAAAGTTAAAACATAAAGACTAAATTCGAAAAAAAAACAACAATAACAACAAAACATTAGAGACCGTCACATATATTTAATCTCATATAATAAATAAGGGTAGTTAATAGCCAAACAAGCATAGAGGTTTCAATTTTATGAAAATATCGACAAAATGTCAACGTGAATGAATATTTCTAAAAAGATAATATAAAAGATTATAACAAATAAACATTGTACCATTTTCAAATAAGTTAATTTTTTTTACATTAATATTATATCCATTAATTAGGTGATATTTTATCAACTTTTTAAAAAAAATTGTCGATTCATCCCTATATCGAAATTAAATCTATGAACACCAAAATATTATATCGGTGAAAATATGGAGGTAAATTTAACGGTGTGGTTGATAGGTAATATTATATTTTACTTGGTGAGGAGAGAGAGAAGAGATTAATTTCGATAATTCCAATGTGTCTGCATGAATGTTGAGTCAAAATTCAGAAAGAGAGAGCCTGGAGAAGTGAGTAGGCACAGAGAGCAGAGCACATGGGGTTTCAAATTGTAAACAAACAAAAATTAAAAAAATAAATAAAGTTTGTGAGAATCCCACATTCAAACAAACACTACATTTCAAAATTCCAACAGATTTTTTTGTACTCCAACAGTACACTTCTATTGCTGGTCCGTGATTTCAGGTAGACACTAATTTTCCTCTTTATTTCTTTTTTTTTCTCAAAAAATATAAAATCATGAAACTACTTCCATAAGTATGAGTAACAAATTCATAACGATTTATTTAATATTAATATTATGCCTATATGAATTTTTTTTATCTTTTGTCGATTATTTTGCAATGTCGATTCATTTTTCATGTGAATGTCGAATCTATGAACGGTAAAAATGTTGCTGAAAATGTCAGCTAGTTAATATACTGGCTAATTTTCTAACTTATAAAAAAAAAAGATTTGCAGTTTACTTAAAAACTGTACTATCGCTGCAAATTTACATATCATATTTATGGGATTTATGAAAGCAAAATTATATATTTTAATTAAAGGGGTTTTTTTCCCTTGAGTACAAAATCCGAAAAAACATAACAAAAGAATAAAGAAAAATTGATCTTTTGGTGACAGCGTGAGTAATCTACAGTAGATATCGTCTTCTAACCATATTTGTAGATGTGTATTTCTTACATGCTAGTTCATGGATAGTAGAATTACAAACGCGTAGAGCGAAGAGAAAGTCAACATAATGAATTCTCGTCTCGGATGATTTTTTAGTTTATTGATAAAAAAAAGTTGGAGTTCATTTTACCATCTATTCATCGCGGAGGGACGTTATACAACCATTATATATATAACAAAATTGTGTAACCTAATAATTGAATGCGACAAATTATAACTTAAAATTCAAATTTTTTTTTTTATTTTCAGAAAAAAAAAACACCCAAAGTCTTAATTTGAATGAATTTGGGATTCACTTTCGTCAAACACCGAATGATTTCTTTCTAAAGTAATATGTCCATATCATATAATCAACCTTTTTTTTTCTTTTCCGCTGTGCAACTTCAAGTTGTACATAAATAGTCAACTTCTTTTGATTATGAGCTAAATCAACCCTTTCCAATTATTTTGCAAATTGAGCATAAAAAATGTAATTTGCGATCTCTAAACTTTAAATCAAAATAATATAGTCTTAAACTTTCAATTTGGTGTCAAATAATAGGTTTCTAAACCACTTTTCATAATTTATGTCGAATTCGTCCTTACAATCTTAATCCTATGTATAATAGATTCCTAAACTCTTTTTTCATATCTTATAGCTAGTGGTTCCTGAACTTTCAATTTGACGTTTAAAATGTCTCTAAACTTTCAATTTTGTACTAATAGGTCATTGAACTTTAAAAAGTTGTAATAAGACCCTTAAACTTTTGATTTTATGTAAACAACTTTCGCAATTTTTTTGTACAACAAGATTCAACCACCTTTTAATTAAACATTTTTTAAAATCAAAGAACCCAGTAAGATACGAATTGAAATGTCAAGGTAATTTAAAGACCAAAGACCAGATCAAAGAGTGTAATTTTGCCCCTCTTTCTTAGTATTAATGAAAACATTATTTTTTTAAGTACAACATATTGGGGAGGGGATTCGAAGAACTCGCAATCCCTTAGTTTGAAGTATATGTCAATTACCGTTGAGCTATGCTCGCTTTGACATCAATGAAAACGTTGTTATCTCCCATTAAACCCCACAAAGTATAGAATTTAGATGGAATGTTACTTTGTTAATCAAAGCCGTTTTCATAATCTAGGGCCACAAGATAGAGAGAGAGAGAGAGCCAAAACCAGTTGGGTCTACTCTTCTTTATTTGTTGGCTCTCCCAATGGCAACTTGGACCCCCCATTCTCTCTCTCTCTCTTAAGGACACATTGGCCAATACACTATCATGGCCTGTCCTTAACCCTCCTTTTCTCTTCATAAATACCCCAATTTCCCCCTTCACAAACTACCCTCAAACCCCTTTTTTTTTTCTTCTCCAAAAGTACCAAAAGAGAGGAGATTTCCCATTTCCCAAATTCTTCACCAAACACATACAATATGGCCATCCTCAAGGTAAACAAGCTCCCTCAGCCCACAGTGCTGAAGCAAATCCTCAAGCGCTGCTCCAGCTTGGGCAAGAAGGACGACAACGACGACAACGACAACGGCCTCCCCGACGACGTCCCCAAGGGCCACTTCGCCGTTTACGTGGGCGAAAACCGCAGCCGGTTCATTGTCCCGATCTCGTTCTTGACCCACCCGGAGTTCCAGTGCCTCCTCCGCCAGGCCGAGGAGGAATTCGGGTTCGACCATTACATGGGCCTCACCATCCCTTGCCAAGAACACGTCTTCAGATCCCTCATCACCACTTCCATCCTCAGATGAACAATTTTGAACACCAATTTTCAATCCAAATTATGAACAACAACAAGAAACAAGATTGGCCCAGAAAGAGATCATATTTTCTATATATCATCTCTTTTTTTTTTACCATCTTGGCTTCTGCACTTTTTCATGGATATCAATCATCACCACCATCATCACCATCTCTCCAATCCTCTTGATGGGGTTTTTTTCTTTTTTTCTTTTTTTGCTTAATTAATGACTCTCTAACTTAGCTTTCTATATTTCTTCCAACCCAAGGGGGTTGAGGAAGGAGCAGAAAAAAAAAAAAGAAAGAAAAAAAGCTCTCTCTTGTAAAAAAGGTTCAATGTTTCCCTCATTGAGGTGGAATTTGTTTCACCCTATGAGTGGTTTTTTCCTCTCTTTTTTTAATGAAATGAAAAAAATGCATGGATATTATTATTGCCTCAATTACATTATTCTCAATCAATTTCAGCATTTTTTTTCTTTTTCTGTAGAGTAGTATTTAATTTTTCAATTTGGGGTCTGAAGTTTTTTTATTTTTTTATTTTTGTTCTTCGTCAGAGAATGTGTGTAGGTACGTTTTTAAGCATATGGTACGGAACCTCTTCAGATCATTATTAGATTCTTAATCTAAAAAGTATTTATATATATATATATATTTTTTATTTTTTTTCATTTAAGATGGGTCGTTTTCTCTCTTATTTTCTTTTCTGTTTTCCCGAGAAACAAACAGGATTATAATCTGTATTATTTTATGGGCTTTAGTTTAATATGGCACGCAGAATTTTGTTTAGTTCTTAATTAATATTATGAATAATTTGCATGTGAGACTTCAATCTCCATGTAACTGATTTTATAGCAAAGATTCCTTTTTTCTTTCTTTCTTTGTAGTACAAATGGAAGGTCTGAATTACACTGTGTTTGGGATTTCTTGTAATTAAATTAAATATTGTAAAATAATTCATTCAAATGTTACTGGTGTATTATCTATTTAAATATATTCGAATTCATAATAATTTATTTATTTTAAAGTTTAGAAATAATGTTCAAAGTTTGATTTCCATATTTTGGGTATTTTCTATAAAGTTTTAAATAATAATTTTTAAAAATATTTTAAAATATTCTAAATTTAACTTGCACGGATACTCATAAAAGATAGAAAATAATGGATGAAGCTTGTTTAGCAACATTTTCAATTTTTTTCCCTTCTTTTAGCTTTTTACCTTTTTAATTCAAAAAAATATTTTTGCATTCATCGTAGCTAATTTTTAAAATAAAACTTCAAACTTTTCTTTTTCTTTATTTCTCTTTACTCTACATGTGACAATGAATGTTGGGTCATATTCATCGAGAATTATATAGTTTGACATTAAATTTTCTTCCTATTATTTTCATTTACGATTTCCACGTCGGTTTTATGGTTGACTATGATCTTGAGCATAATTCAAGTAATTAGGTATCAATATACTTTTTACGGTAACAAGTTCGAATTTCACGGTCGTTGTTTATTACTAATATTTAAAAAACATGCACAATTACATTGAATGAACTAAATTTGCTATCATAAGGTGGATATTCTATGTGAAAGTAATAAAATTTTATTTATGATATAGATTATTTTGCTTTAATTTCTTACACGAACGATCGTTTTCCATTGGGCATTCACAGCTTTACTCCCTTTCAATATCCATCTCCATTATATTGCACTTAATTAGTCTTAAATAATTAAGGCTATGCATTTTTTAATGGAAAAAATCCCTAATTCACTTGGGATTATATATATTATATCATTGTTTTCCAAGCAAACAAAGTGAGATGTATCTCCCTAATTTCTTATTAATATTAATTACTTGGGAATATTTATTCATCATATTTCATGCCATTGGATGTGTGCACTTTCAAACTTTCTAAGCAAAGAGTTGCATCCCAAGAGAAAGTTGATAATCCCATATTTAAGCTTCTTAAGAATAATTAATTTATTATTTTTATTATTATTTTATTTTTTGTGTTGGAGATTGATGGGCTTTACTAGAATAAAGGTGGGCAATGGGTAAAATTACAACTTCACCCATTTTTTGATCAATGTTAAAACTATAAGAACCAAAAGAAAATATCTTAAAATACATATAAAAACTAAAACAAAATTTAAATATTTAGGAGACATCAAGTTCACAAAATTTTATCAAGTATGATTTTGCATATCCTAAAATTAGAAATTTTAGACATTCATGTCTAGTAGAGCTTAAGAGGTTGTGGGTTTTAAAAAGACGACGTATGTTTTTTCTTTTTTTCCGTAGTTGGTGGTGAATTATCATATTCCTAAAAACTCAAACAAAATATAAGCTCGGTTTCACAACTCGACATCTACAAAAAAATTCAATACTAAACGAATCGAACATACACTTTTAATAATTATTATGTAGGTCCAAAAAGTGGCATATACATATAATCCCAAGCACAATTTGGGCAAACACCAACCCTAGAAGTACTTAGAGCCCTTTTTTCCTTGAGAGAAAAGGCATAAAAAAGCTGGTATCCTTTTTCAAAGTGTGCTTTTTTTTTCAAGTCTCTCTCTCTTCTGCCCTTTGCCCAATTTCTCTCTCTCTCTCTCTCTAATCTCTATGTGGGTGTTGGTTTAATTTGTTGTATAACTAAAGTGGACCAGAAAAAGAGATGAGAAGAGAGAAAGAGAAACAAAGGCTGCCACAGTTGGAAGAATGGTCCTCAGATGTTGTTTTCCAAATGGTCTATTTAATGCATCTTTTCATTTGCTTTGGTTGCAGCCACAAACTGTTCTGATACACAACCATCTCCCTCTAACTCCCAATTCTCAATACCCTCTCGTGGAGACGAGAACATCAAGAAACTTAACAAAGTTTATAGGTACATAGGTTAGTCTTTTCATTGTCAATCGATTTTGAAATTGAATTCTGTAAATATTAAGAATATATGGTATCAGAACCCAACAAAAGAGTAAGAACATTTCTCTAGACATGCGTTTTATTGGCATACTTTCGGATCAGTTAATTGAAGTTGAAGGTGCAAGTACATTGTAATAGATCAAGATTTAAATTTTAAAAGGTATTGGACTTGTGTTAAATAATTAATGGTTAGAACTATTTAGTCACAAGTGTAATAGATCAAAATTTAAAATTTAAAAGGTATTAGCTTTGTGTTAAATAATTAATCGTTAGAACTAAAGTAGTTTTTTTATACAAAATAATTTAGGACTACAACAAAACATTTTTTTTATATATAAATGGGCAAAGGGGCCAAAACCAACTTGGTAAAAAGAATTCATGGCGAAAATAGGATTTAATAAAACATTTTTTATTCTTATTTTGCACATAGTCAAATTACAATGATTACTGTCTCCAAATCATAGCGTAGGTAGCTTGAAACTTGAAGAAATACGGGTATGGGGACAGCGCGCATATCCTTTTAAACAAAAAAAAAAATCGATCAAAACATTAAAATCTCCAAAAACACTCGAAGATGATGGATGATCCAGCAAGACAAGGATAAGTTAGTACTCCGAAACTTTGTCTGTACAAGATTCTTAGTTGAAATCTCTAACTTGAAATGTTTGTGTACCTCCTTATGTTGTTTTTTGATATTTATTTACAAGAAGAAGATAATCGTTGGAGTCGTGTGTGCTCAACATAGCTGTTATCTTCGAGATTCAGGCGTGAGATATGCTGCAAGGCAAGTATGCAGTTAAGTGGTTACCATTTGAACGTTAGCGATTAGTTCGATAACCTTGTTGCAGAGTTGTTCAAGTTTGGTAGCTCAATGCTCATCATTTCCGAACTTTCTTCGTAGGATTCATGCGCAGAGTAGATCGTAATTGACTTGATGATAACATGTCTTCTAATCAAATTTCGCCTTCATAAGTGACATTTTTTTATTAAACAAGCATCGGTTGATTTGACACGATGTTTCAAATGGACTAAAAAAAAAAGTGATCAACAATTCAACGTACATAAAAATTAAATACAAAAAAAAAAATCCCTTAAACCAAAGTGTATTAATTTTAATAAATAAAAAAAGCTTCGAAACATTAATTATGGTAAGGTAATACGGAGAAGTCCTTTGAAGACAGGCTAGAGATGGCCAACCAGCTCAACAGAATAGTACCTTGTCTGAATGAATCTGAATCTCTAAAAATTTATTTCATTAAAAAAAAAGTATATATTAAATATTAATTTTCATACATACTATATATTTAATTTCATGCCCCCATCTTATTAAAGTAACGGTGGAGCCCACTTATGGAAAACGAAAGGAAATCCAACTGCACAATAATATTTCATAAAATTTTAAATTCTTGGTGGGATAGGATTATTAATTATTAATTAGAAAAACAAAGTCCTTATCTTTCAATCAATTTCATGAAAAAGGGCAAAAAATGTCACTGAATTTCTTGAAGTCTTTCAAGAGGGTTACGTGCTAGTTTGTGGTAGGCTAATTATTTAAAAAATAAAAAAAATAAAAAAATAAAAAATATATATTACAAAGTGTGTTAAAGAATGAAGATGAATTATCTTATCCTATTGGGAGGGATATTAATATTCCTCATTTTGCCCTCCAATTCAAGATACCATAATAATGGTTGTTATTACCTATATGTTTGTTCAACTGTCTGTCGCATCACACTAATTTAATTGGAATATATTTATATCTAGTCAACCTATGATGAAAAAAATAATCTCAAAAGTTCATGGACCACGTAGTTTAAAATTTTTAAGACTCGAACTTAAATTATAAATAACCATTTTACGTCTATATGATTATTTGTTCAGCATGACCTCATCAACACGTACTTAATCCTAAGGTGTGGATCGTCGAACACATATTAGCTTGTCACACTCTTCTTTTGATTTGATCCATACGTGATTTAAAATCAAACTTTTTTTTCAAGAGGATAGAAAGGGTGAGGTGGGAGGATCATCATATTATGTCGTTTGGTGTGTGTTCGAGCATTCTAGGGGACCACTTTATAGAGTTTCTCTATTCTCGTTAATCCATACAATATGCATCGATCTATCGATATATCAACAAGAAAATTCGTCTATGTATCAAGCCCTTGAATAAAAACAATATTTAATAATAATAAACAAAATCCTTTGGTTGTGGATTTTTGTCCCTAGAAAGGGGAAACCCCACCAAACACCCACATTCCCAGAAATTTCCCATGGAAGAAGACCTTTGTGTCCTTTCAAAATTTGCTTGGCTAATTACTTCTTCAAAATAAAAGGGGCTGTTTTTTAGGTATATAACATATAGTTAATGCTTGTGTCTTGTGGGGTAATATTAATGTTTTTAATTTGGGCATATTGTATGTGAGAACTAACCAATCCCTCTCAATTATGGATTTTTAAGGCATGATGTTTGATATGTTTATTCTTTTTTAACCTCTTCTTCTTTCTTTTTTTTTTCTCGAAAAACAAAATTGTAAAAATTAACGTTGACTGATTTATTGCTTGAAGTATCTGACATATTAGTAAAGTCATTGAGGTCTTAACTGATTGAGTCATGTTCATGTTGACTACTACTTTTATTACAATGTTTCAAAATAATATAACCTTTGTTTTAGAATAGGGTTTGAACTTACCAACTGTTAGAGAAAGTAGAAATGTTTTAATCACTGAGTATAGATGGAGGTATTTGAAGTTGAGTAACATACGTGAAAGTGGTTTAACTATTTATTTTTTATCTTCTATTTTTCGAAATATTCATGTTTCCTATTATACGTAAAAGTGGTTTAAAACTATTTTTCGAGATGTTTTCTATATCATGAAATGAATGGATCTTTTTCGTTAGAAATTCGGATTCTGTTTTTTATTTTCAAGATTTACTAAATAAAATGGATTATACGCATATTTGGAAGATTTGTTTTTTAAAATTGTTTTCGAATTCTGTGATCCAAATAGTAGAAATTCTGAAAACATTTTCAACGTCTTTAGATTCAGAATTTGAAATTTTTAAGATGCAAAATGACATTAAAAATAATAAAATTTTGATAAATATATTATTTCATATTATAAACTCATTTTATGTTTGTTAAAATTAAAACATATAAAATATAATTATCCTAAATTATATAACGTTGTAAAATATGTACAAAATTCATAAAAAAAAATGTTAATAAATTAATTAATATAACTTTAAATTAAAATAACTACTTCTAACCATTTAGTTTTCTGTTTTCTAATTGCAAACAAAATGCATCCTTAATTTTCCTAAATTTTATTGTTGAATATTTTTCTCGAAATAATATATAAATACAAATACAATTCCATACTATGAAAGCGCGTGGAAAAAGGGGGTGGGGCCCACAATGGATATCTACGGTGGGGGACGACATGTCGGGATCGTATCTGTGAAGAAAGATTACTTTAGTGTAAGGCTTTGTCGAGTATTATTATTTGTTATTGTTTTATTTTCTTCATATCCTATTCAAGCTTTTTCGAACAAATATTCCAATAAATTTTGACTTAAAAATGTTCAAAAATATTATCATAATCTTTCAAGAAAAATACTAGAGATCCAATAGTTTTAGAATCTATTTAAGACTTTTTTTTAATAAAAAGTGAATTGAAAATTGAAACTAAAAAGTCAAAAAAAGGTCTTTACATAAGAATTATATTATTTAAATTAATTTATCTCAAATTCAAATTGGGATTCTCTTATAGAATTAAATAAATTTTAGTCCATGTAAAAATAGATAGGTCACTTTATTAAAAAAAAAGTATTTAATAGAGTTTAACCACCCATTTTTCTTACAAATTTTCTTTTTCAAAATTCACATTAAGGATCCTAGATCTATTTCATTTTAGATTTAAATATTATTTTCATCTATGTATTTTTTAAATTTTATTTTATTTTCGTTAATGTACTTTCAAAATGTTTATTTTAATTCATGTACTTCAATTTTTGTCCATTTTAGTCAACGTGCAGCATCAATTTTGATGTCTGTACTTTTAAAAAGTAATCATTTTGGTTCATTAACTTTCATTTTTATCTCTTTTTTTAATCCTAATTAAAATAACATTTTACTCACTAAATTCTTTAAAATGTAGTCGTAAATTTCTATACAAAGGTTCTATTGTATTTTTGTTAAAATCTTACGAACAAGAATTAACTTTGTCATTTTTAAAAGTACAGAAACCTGAACAAACGTTTTGAGTATATAATAACTAAAATAAACCAAATTTAAAACCATAGAAACTAAAATAAACGTGCAACGATTAAAATAACTCAAGTTAAAATTACATCAACTAAAATATTGTTTAAATCAAAATATTATTAGTGTTGTTATTATAAATATATAATATAATATGAACAGAGCAAAATTGGAGTTTGCGTCAACTTGGTCACGTGGCAAGTTGCAGAAAGAAGCAATTTTAATTTTCAAATCGATACGGAATATTCGTTTTCCAAATTGCCACAGATTCAAATATTCAGTCTTTTTTCCCTTTTTGTTTTCGTTTATTTATTAAAAATAAAAATAAGAAAAAAGATTTAAAAAGATCGAGACTTTTTATACAGTAAAAAGCAAAAAGCCTGCATAGGGAGGGACATTATCGTCTCATAGAACCCAAAAAAAAAGTACGAAATCTGTACTGTGATAGAGGACGGGCCCACTTCTGGAGTTCTGATATTATGACCTGTCTGTCATTTGTTAACTGCAAGACTGCAACGTGGACGGTGGTTAACGACATAAGTCAGAGACAGTTATACTGGATATTGCCGTTCTCTCTCCGGCCCATTGGGCCAATGGCCCATTCTGATATTGACACAAATAAAATGTTTACGTTGCGCCAATTATTTACGGATTTGAAAAGCTTGAGTTCATGGAGTTTAGAAATAACGTTGTTAATCGAATTCACTGTTAATTGTTGTCGAGTTATACTCACTTTGGCTTGTTTAGAAAAAAAAGTTAGTGAGTTTGAGAAAGCTCATTATAGTTGATCTCATGAAATTAGACTCTTAAACAAATTTTACCCAAGTTTAAAAAATTTTATGATATTTTTCTCAAAAGAAAATTGTCAACAGCAAGATTAACTTCGTATTTGAAAATAAGTAGGTAACTTCGTGTTTTAACTCAAGTTAAAAAAAGAAAGTCGTCGACAGCAAGGTTTGAAGTCTGTCTCCTTAACCATTCGGACATATCGACAACTTGTTGCTTTAATGATACCATAATATACGCTATCCATTTATATTTAACATGGGGATTCGACGTGCATGGGCAAAGCCCAATAGATTTCAAGTCTGTCTCCTTAACCACTCGGACATATCAACAACTTGTTCCCTTGGTGATACCTTAATATACACTTCCCATTTAAATATAACATGGGGATTCGACGTGCATGGGCAAAGCCCAATAGATTTCAAGTATATCTCCTTGATCACTCGGACATATCAACAACTTGTTCAATTGTTGATATCTTAATACACACGATTTATTTAAATCTAACATGACACTACATTATATAAAGGTAAAATGATGATTTGATTGTATATAGAAGCTTTAAAAAAAATCACACTTAAAAAAGTAAAAATTAAAGGTAAAAAACGCTTGCGCTCTAAATAGTAAAGAAAAACATTTGTTTTATAAGTGAAAGAGATAAATGTAAACAATAAAGATTTAGAAAAATAAATTATTAATTTTTCAACGATGATGAAGATAAAGATTTAATTCGAACGAAAAGGGAAAAAAGAAACATTGTAATGCGTGAAAGTCTCAAATTCCATATTTTAAACATTTATAGGCACCTTAAAATATTTTTTAATTTTTCATGAGCAATAAATGCAATCAAAATTTTCTATTATTATAATAGCGATTTTTTCTAAATATTAGAATTCAAATAAAAATAAAAGATTCCAACCTACCATTTTTAAAGAAAATTTTTTTCATTTATTTAATTTTAGAAAACAAAACACTATGCAATATAATTAATTAGCAATCCTTTTTTTTTTTTTTAATGATCTTGCCACGATAAAGTTTTGAATTTTGTGAGTCAATCATAATTGATAAAACTTTGGTCAAACCAATGATGTTATAATTGGAAAAACATTTTCTATCATCATATTTTAAATTTTGATAAAATGCGTTTACTTTCATATAAAGAAAAGTATACATCCCTTTGCAAGTTGTTATTGAATACTACTTTATGTAATATTCACTTGGCTCTTTATGTAACATCAAAATTCCTAAAAGCATGTGGTATCAAAAACCATCAACTAATTAATTCTAAATGGAATCCCCATGTTACCTTTCTATTATTGATTTGTGGATTAAATACTATCTTTTGCAAAGAAATACTTCGAGTGCTTGAGCCAATTTCTGTACCAGTTGGAGATTAGGCTCGAGATGGATATTGTCGAAAGAGAGCCACCATCCCACCTCCTTTTCAATAGTCAATTCGAGCACTTTTCTAATGTAAACTTATAATCTTACATTAGTTAGAAATTGGAAAAAGATATAAAAGAAATATTACAATCTCATATTAGCTAGAGATAAAGAAGATCTTACATACTACAAGGTAAGAACGTTTTTTGTCGTACGAGGTTTAGAAGTAAAAATGATTTCTTTCTCTCTGTTTGATCGTGAAAATGATCAAACTCGGAATCTGCGAAGCTTGGATGAGGTGTGACAAAGTCCAGGTACCTGCAATATAAGGTTAACACTCCGACGAGCAAGTTAGTGCTCAATCCAATCTGTTACTCAAAGTGAGAATAGTTTCACGTACCTTGCATGGGATGCGATGGTCTCTATTTATAGAGATAAACTCCGATAAAGCTTCTGACAGTGGTCTAACGGCTCTCCGACATTTCGGAGAATGCGGCATGTTGTCAGGGAACATCCCTATTGTGTTCATGTCTGCCAACGTTCTTCAAGGTCAGCTCGTCCTTTCGATAGGTCAGACGACAGGCGAAATGGAGATTGACTCTGGTTTCGTGAGCCGAGCTAACAAGACTTGATTTGCTACCAAATTACTTTGTTACTTCATATAAATTCTCCTTAGATGTGGACCCGTGACAGGTGATAAATGGTCTCTAACACTCTCTAGAGATAGGTAGGGGACCTTTTTCTAGTATGTGAGAATCGAGAATAACGTATAACGATTGAAAGCATCTAAATAGTAATCCCATACCAAGATGATTGTTCTCCTATTCTCACTTCTCTAGAGCCTCCAATAGCACAGCTGAGACAAAATCCATGGACTCAACCATATACAATAGTTTTTTCTCTCTCCGTCTAATCTATTTATTTATCTATTGAGAGCGGATTAAAGATATTCATCTAAAATTTCATATACATCAAAGTTTATAAAAATAATTTTCAACTAGATGATCCATCACTATCAATCAAAGCTCCAATTTAAACAAGTCCCTTCCTTCCAATTGGCTATAGATGGTAGTCTCCTTTTGGATAAAAAGTTAAAGACTTTTTTTAGACAAATCCCTCTCAAAATCTCAATTCAAGTAGTCTCCTTTTCAATGTGCATAAGAACCCATCTCTTTTTTTTTGTTGGAATAATATTCTCATTTGCCCTAACTATGCATTTTAAGAACCATTTTCTATTTCAATTGATTATCTCTTTCAACGGCACTATTTCTTTTTCGAAGAGAACTGTCTTCATCTACGTTTCCAATGTTCATTAATTATCAAAATGGATCTTGAAATCTTTGATATGATTATAATACCGTTTTGTCTTTTATTAAATGACGATTGACTTAGAAAAAAATATATCAACAAATCAACACACAACTTAAACGAATGATCAATAATTCAATGATGTATTTGATCGCTATTTGTAAAATAAAATATTTACTTTGCATTAACAGAATAATTATAAATGGTCATGTGTTAGCGTTTGTTGTATTAGAACAAACTGAATAAACCAATTGAGAAGTTGAGATTGATGAAAGGGATGATAAAACTCATCAACTTACGTAAATGTTTTTTTTACCCTTTTTCAAAAAAAAAACACCGAGGTATAAAAATGAAAAAGTTTCTCATTGCTTTTCATGTATGTAGAAGAAAAGAAGAGGAGATGAAATAATTGATGAAAGAGAGAATAAATCATAAAGATGATTGGTGCATAGTTTGAAAAGTAAATTTTCTTTTAAATGACAAGAAATAGTACAAATTAGAATCCATACCCAAAAGACAAAATATATACATATCACAACTTCCACTACATGGTAAAATGACAGTGACACCCATTAGGGTGACTCCCACACAAAAGGTAATTAACACTATTTGAATGCCCAAAAACGTAAATTACTTAAATCTATGAAGAGCTGACCAACCAAATTTTAAGATGTCAACGTTCCTTTTGGATACCTATTTAAAACAGGATAGAAGTTCTGTTTCAAGTGGCATCCACTTGCCAAAATATTAGTTATGCTCTATTGCTTTGATACAAGATTTGGTTTACAACGCTATTTTGATGTCTAAATCAAACCAATAATTCAGTTGAGAATAACAAAAAGTATGATGGTTAAACGTACCTTATATCTGAGGTCTCTCCTGAGAGAGTCTCTTCGAATTGGCTCGGACGGACCGCTTCAACCATGTCCGATTAGCTTTGGTGGTCTGATCCGAACGACTTGACCCATGTCGCTTCATTGGCCTCACTTAAGGTGAATCTAGTACGGTATTTCACCCATAAGTATAACAAATTCAATCGCAAATCAACTTGCAACCTAATTCAACTGGCTAAGATATATATTTTTTATAAAAAGTCAAAGATCTAAATTCTCATCTAAAGGTAAAAAGGCAATATCATATTAAGATGTCAATGTTTCCTGCATAGACTCATTTCAAACAAAGATAAGAATTTCATTTTCAAGTAGTGTATCCACGTAACACAATATATCATTACGTTTCACCCAATACCTCATTATGAGATATTATTAAAACACAAGAATAGAAATAAGGGAATAATTGTGCAAATTAAATTAATGTTTTTTTTATACTAAGAATTTTAGTGAAAATAATGTCAAGAAGGTAGAGGATGCACTCCTCATCTCCCACCAAACCTTATGAAAATTTTTAATCTCATCCCCTCCCTTTCTAGAAATAAGGTTCTCCAGGAAATTTCTTTGTCATATTTAATTTTAAATAAAAATAACTAAATATCAATATAAATACATTAAAATTATATATACTTTCACGAAAAATAGTGACCATATTATTTGCTACTTTGTATAGTTAACTTTCAAAAAATTAATTAATACTTTTATTAATAATTTAATATAAAAAAAACTAATAAATCCATAACTAGGCATCCACTCTTTTCTTTGGAGTCCAAAGTTTAAATTGTCACATTTTGACATTTGTTGTACTCAAATAAATAAATATAACTTTAGAAAAATCAAGAATGGAAATTTTCCATTTTAAGCGAGAATTCCACGACCTTGTTAGAATTTTTGCTATATGAGACCCGATGTTGTGGTAACTTTTGTTATCCCCACGTGACCCCATCTCATGAAAATATTTTATTTGGTTTATATGATAAACAATTCAATTTTAGTTCATCTCAACGGGTACAAATTTATGTTACATCAATCTCCATCTCATTAAATGGACAAACTTTTCTCTTACATTTTCTTTATTTTGTAACATTTTTATCTCGTTCTTTCTAATTTTTAGTATATTAATTTGATACGGCACACTAGGTCATTTACAATTTTTGGTACTTAAAAAGTCTTTGTAATTATATATATCTTTATAAAATTTTTAAATCTCATCTTGAATTCAGCAATTGCACGATCTTATTATATATACTCATTTCTCAGTTTTTAAGAACTATTTAATTTCAGTTTTATATATTATTGTATTAACTTCTTTTAAAGAAATCAATCGATTATTTTTTTTCTAGTTTAGAATAATAAAATATTGTAATACAAGAAGTAATTATTAGATACATTTCTACTTTTTAAAAAATTTTAAAAAAAAAATGAAAACAATAAGATACATAGGTGAAGTGATTTGGATTATATAGTTCCTCTCTCAGGTCATGTTATCATATTCATAATTTGAACCATGGCACTAAAAGATATCTAAATTTACAAGTTTTTTTTTTATTATTATTCACAGTTTTACCCTTTAAACTTCATGCACAAAGTCAATTTTATTCTTTTTTAACTTCTATTCTAAACATAAATGAGTGGTGAAATTAATACATTTACTTTTTTTATTATTATTATTTAGGGGTCTTTTTTAGATAACAATTTATGACTACGTAGCTATGGGTAAACGCATTTTTGGGTTGAACAAATTTTGATGGTAGATATTTGGTTCTTTCATGATTATGTTTTCTGGTTTTTTGAGGCTATCACAATGGATAAATTTCAACTTGGGTTTAGAAATTTTTTAACTCTATTTTGATTTTGAATATTTTATTGGTTGAAATTGTGTGTGGTTTATGGGTTGTTTGATTTAGTTGGAAGAAAGGTATGAATTTCATAAGTTTGTGGTGAATTTTATGAAATTATAAATTAAAGTTCAAAATCAATTTTCAAACACTTTTTTTTTTTTAGAAAAAAAGGTTGAATTACAAATTTAGTCTTGAATGGAAAGATTAGAAACTTTTTAATGTTTAAAAATTCGAGGACTAAATTTATAATTTAGCCAAAAGAAAAGAAAAGTAAATTCAATGATGAAAATTTATTTTTACCCTTTTTATACTTAGTTGAGCTAACTCAATTTATATTTCGTCCTTAAATTTCAAAACATTAGTCTAAAAAAAGTCATTTTATAGTTTTGAGTTTAGCTTGCTCTCTCGATCCCCCTTCCTTCCTAAATTGTTCCTCTCTCGCAACTTCTTTAGACTAATCAACGTTGTATTAAAGTTACTAACAATTTTATCATGTTAGAGATCAAAGAGGAACATTATTGATATTTAAAAGTAAAGTATAACATTTTGAAACTCTAATGGATTAGATGGAAACTAAAACTTAAAAGTTTTAAAAAAAAAACACTTTACCAAATATTTTTGTTTAGTCACGACTCAACAACATCTAAGGGCCTGTTTGGTTGGAAACTTGGATTCTGTTTTTTCCAACGAATACGTGTTTTCGAATTCTGTGATTCAAACGGTAGGAATTCTGATAACGATTTTTGTATGTTTTCAGTGTTTTCAGATTCAGAATTTGAAATTTTAAAGATGCAGAATTACATTAAAAATGATAAAAACTTTGATAAATATATTACTTCATATTATAAACTCATTTTATGTTTGTTAAAATTAAAACAGGTAAAATATAATCTATTCTAAATTATATATAACCTTGTAAAATAACAATTATACAAAATTCATAAAAAAAAAATGTTAATAAATTAATTAATATAAATTTAGATTAAACTAAAATTTAGTTTACAAAGGAAACAATGCCCTAAATTAGCCAAGTAGCTCCCAAAAAAAACAGCTTAATTAAGAGGTGAAATTGATTCCCACTTAGTGAAGATCATGATTGTTTGTGAGGGGCAAAAAAAAAATGATTGTTCCATAAAGCTCAATAAGAAAAAGAAATTGCAATTATGATCTTTGAGAGCGTGAACCATTTTTTAAGCTTTACTTTCACACACTTTTCTCTTTTTTCTTTTTTAATTTCTTTTTTAGTAAAGTGAAAAAGTGATTCTATCTTGACTGTAATACCCACTTGTCTCTTCCAATCTTAATTAACCTTTTTTTTTTTTAAGAATCTTAATTATCCCTTAATCACACACTAATAATTGATAGTATGATTTGTTTTATACACGTCTCCTTCTAATTCACTCCTCAATATGCTTATAATTCACTCAGCACCATAAAATTCAAACTAAGTAACATGTTCAAATTAATCCGACTATAATATTAGTTCAATCGATTGCCTTGAAATTAGTTCGAAGATCAAAATTATAATACCTTAATCAGTTGGCCTAAAATCTAGAGGATTTTTTTTTCCCCTTAAATCACTTAGAAATTTGAACAATTCTATCAATTAGCTCTAAAACTAAAACAATCAAACCACAAAGCAGTATGTGTGTATATATATATAAATATTTGTCTGCAATTTTCTACATGAAGTTAATTAATGGAGGCCTCATTAGGGCAATTTACAAGCTAAAATAACCTCCGATTTCCACGCCGCTTGACTGGCTAAATTAACCATCAATGGCCGGCCGGCCGGCCGTCTCTCCGGCCAAATCTCGCGCGGCTTCAGTGTAATCCCAAAACTACCACTATAATATTTGTTAGCATATCCAATTAAAAAACTCTGTTGACTCACCGGAACTAGACTGAGTCGGATCGGAGTTCTGCCGAACTTTGGCCGGCCGGCGGCAGCTCAACAAACCGATTT
>NW_019104527.1:885142-940158 GCF_001995035.1 Momordica charantia
GAGTCGGACAATGCGTCGGATCTTGGAGCTTTTCGCCGTCTCCGGTGACATTTCCGTTCTGTTGCGGCGGCGGAGGGAGAGCGTGAATCGGAAACAGAAGGTGCAGTGCGTTGCGTTTGCGGGGATGTTTCGGTTGGAAATTTGGGAGAGCCTTAATAAGTACGAGTGTTACCAAATTGCCCTTCGAATTGAAGATATTTACAATATTTCTTTTTTCTTTTTCAGTTACTTTTTGTTCTTGACAGTACCATGGGATTACTGTGCAACTGCAAGCATGAGATCGCCGGAAAAGTCTGCCCCCTCTAGTTGTAGGTATTTACTTTTCTTTTTTCAGTGTAATAACTACGTTTTTTAGTAATGTGGGCCGAAACGGAATCCCCGTTTTTTTCCGTTGAATTATGTTTAAATTAACGTATAGGAATTAGGATATTAAATTTTTTATTTATCAACATTCAACCTTACTAATATTAGTATTAAAGGATTAGAAGTTCGGGTCAAATGAGAAGATATTATTTTACGTGTCATGTTGGTTGTGAGTTAGATTGTTGGATATGGATAATATATTTATGTCATATTATAAACTCGTATTTTAATATTATATTATACGTTTCGTGGAATAAAATAGTTTAACACCATATTACTTATATTTGATCTCAAATGATTAATTGATTTAAAAAAATATATTGGTCTAATCAAGTCTATTGTGATGCTATTCGAAAAGTAAGATATTCATCAAATGATATCAACACATTCTTTCCTCATTAACCATCATTCTTCGATTCAACTACTTATCAACTTGAGTATAATTCAACTGATTAAAACACTTATTTTCCGATGAAAAGATTATGAGTTCGAATCCTACATCTACATGTACTAAATAAAACACTCCTCTCAACCTCAACTAATTATCTCATCAACCATCACAAACAGTCTCCCTCCGACTCGTGTCATTGTGCGATTTCCCAAGCTCATATCTTCACCAATCCCAACAAAACCATGGATTGTTCAATAAATGTCCGACACCATACTTATGTTTCAATGAACCTTCCATTTATTTTATACATGTGTTATTTTTATAGATATTGATATATTAATTGTTCTTTTTTTTTTCCTTTTTTCATTTTGTATTACTTTTTATGGATTCATGGTTCAAAGCAAAAGGTGAAAGTGGCACAATTATTACTATTAATTTGATATTTTATTTTGGGATATCATTTTCCCCCCATCCCATCATCTTTTGTCTGCTAGATTCCCCTTTTCCAAAAAATATAAAATAAAAAATTATTCCTTTACTTGAAATATACATGGTAATATTGATTAAAATGGAAATTAGTTGAAATTTTACCAAATATATTGCTGTGTATCTCTTAAATTGGCACAAGTGTGATTAGACTGCCTAATTTAAATCCAACATTCATTTTTCTGGTCATTTTCATTGCTTTAATTATTAACACGTAACCTTCTCCAATTTTCCCAAAAATAGAAAATGTCCCATAATTTAAAGAATTTAATCTGTTTAATTGTAGAAAATAGATGAGATGTCAACAATTTTTTGTATTATTTCACGTAATCACCATAAATAAGGGACATTATGTCTGCCCAAAAAATTAAATGACTAATTTTCGTGACATGTTACTCCATAGTTGTCCCCTGTTCTTATGCTTTTTCACTTATAAATTCATAGTTATATGATTTTTATTAACATAGTGTAAAATGATAAATGTGAATCTAATTATGGGAGCTAACAAGTTCTCTTTGTCATCAAATAATTTTTCACTTATGCGTTATATGATTTTTGTTGACAACATAAATCAGAAAAAAAAATGATCAGGTGAGGTGGTTCAAATTAAGTATAATTGAAATAAAACATTACTAAAATAAGGGTTTAAAAAAAATGTTGAATTATAACACAAAATTAAAATAAATTTGAGGACTTTAAGTTTGTTTAAAAAATTGTTGAATTATAATCCCTCCGTTTCTTTCCTTCGACAAAAGTTTGTTTTAGAGATTAACACAAAACCACAAAAATTTCTAGTACTGTGGGAGTATCTATTCTCTTTATTCACATTATGATTTTGCCTTTATAAATAATTATTTAATATTGGTGGAAGCAAATTATTTTTTATATGATACAAAATGAATGAACCAAAAATTTTCTCCTTTTTAAGTACATAGAAAGAAAATTATAGATTGCATAGAGATGGAAGGGAAAATGGTTAAAAAGAAAACTCAAAAGACAAAGACCTCACAAAAAGAGGGAGGAAAAAAAGCTTTAGCAAACCCAACAATAAGAGGGGGAAGGGGAAAGTGAGAGTAAAAATGGAATTTTTTATTTATTTATTTTTTTTTTGTAAGTTTGAGGATTTTTGGCCATCTACCACATTTTCGTTTTTTGCTTCTGTTTCCTCCTTTTGAATAAAGAAAAATAAATTTGCATAGCCATGGCCAACACCCAAGGATTCAAGAACATAAAACAAGATTTTTATTTATATCAGTACAAATTGGAAACGATAATAAGAAATAAGAAACTTGTTTTTGTTTTCAAAATTCCTATACAAACTTTAAAATGAGAAACAAGAAACATAAATAGTTGTTAAAGGCTAAGATTTATTAATAAAATTAGAAATTGAAACATTACCCACCAGCTCATTTGTTTCTACCATTATAAGTTTTTCACTTAAGTTAGAAGATATAATTTTTATAATTAAAAGTTTGTAGGTGCAACATCGCTATAATTCATAGATAATTTATGTAATTTATCTAAAAATAAATTAAAATGTATTAATATATCTAGATTAGTTTCAAGTTATCTAGGCAACCAAATGTAACAGGGTCGGGTAATTGTCCCACGAGGAGGTTTTTTTTGGACGGAATGATCTAGCGAACTAAAAGAAAAATTCAAAATGATAATTATTTTGTGGGTTGCAATTTGCATGTAGCATTAATGAAAATGCTGCTTGGCTGTAAAAATGAGCTCTTTTCCAAAAAGGGGAGAGCTTTAACTGCCTGCAATTATTACAGAAATTGAGGCTCTTTTATTTTTTTATTTTTGTTTTTTCTAAATGGGCCCTACGAACAGCCCGTTTAACGGCCCAAATTGCTTCTTTTTTATCTTTCACCATCCGGCCTTGTCCACCCAAAAGTCGTTGCTCTAAATCAACTCAATTCCGACCAAAAGCAAAGGTGATACATGTTTGGTTATCAATAAATACGAGGGATTTTAAAAGGTTGTTTGGTAATATTTTTATTATTTTTTTTATCCTTTTTAATAAAAATATAAGATTACATTGGTAATCATTTCTTATTTGTTTGTTCTTTTTTTATTTTAAAAAAATGAAAATAGTTTGATATGTTTTTGTTCTCTAAAATTTTAGATTAGAAAAAATGATAGAAATTTAATTTTTAAAATTAAATGTTCGAATTTCTTAGGTTATATTTATATATTTATATTTATTTTGTATTTGAAAATACAAATGATAAAATTAATATTTATCTATGTTTTGAAAAAATTGGAAATGAAACAAGTAACTTGATATAGTTGTTTCTAAAATTTCCACACGAGTTTGGAAACGTTTTTTTAATACAAAAGTGAGTAACAGAAACAATTATCAAATGTTTATGTTTCTTAAAAATTAGAAGTGAAAAATTAAGAAACGAGAATGTTACCAACCAAACCCTAATATTCTAAGTAGTCGGTGACAACCATGAATTTGAATTTATTTGTCAAAAGTTGTTTTTACTTTTCCACCGACTTTTAATTTCTATCGGTCTATCCCTTTTTTTTATAATTTTTTTAATCTTTTAATCGAAGATAAGTGCATTAAATTGAACTATGTTTTGATAGGTTAGATAAATTACTTTAATTACATATTTTTAACATGTAATTACAGCTCCATAGGTTTCCATATAATTTAATGGGTTAGTAGGTTACGAAGTTACTGCACACATCACTCGCGGTAAAGTCAACGACTTTCTTCGTAAGTTTGGGGTCAAATCTAATCCTATACATTTATAATGCACTATTCTATTTAAAAGAAAAGAAAAACAAACTTATCTTAATATATAGAGTAGTATAGAAGTTAAATACTACTTAATTAATATGTCTTGTTTATTGGATAGGGTAGATAAAAGCATCTCTTTATTTCATTGAAGTCAAAGTGAAAAGTTTAAATCATTTGTCACAATATTAAAATATATAAATATATCTTATATTTTATATTTGGGGATGAGTTATCTCACATCCACACCCTACCTAACATAGTGTATTCGTCATTTCACTCGAGTTGTACTTGGTGTACTCATGAGGGCATATGTCAAGCTTAGTGTGTTCAAAGTAAAAAGAATAAGATAAAATTTATATATCAGGTTATGGATCGAGCTAAAAATACTATTTGGCCTTTTCGTTCAAGAACACATGTTCAAACCATAATTCAGACAGGCTGAGAATAAGATGGACCAAACGAAGTCACCCATAATTGACTCTGTAAAAATCTAGCTCAATCACAATCTAAAAACAGAGATGTCACAAGAGTAAAATTTGTTGAACACTGGGTACGAAGCGTCAAAATGGCAGTGCAGCGTTTGGTGCAGCACCTGCATTTTGGTAACGCTTCCCAAAGCAAGCTCCCTTACAAAAGATAGAGTTCATTCCTCACAAAAATATGCAACATGTACATAAGGTAATTAAACTCAGCTCCACACTAGCTTGGATTGCATTACAACAACTTTAAAGTAGAGGCAATCTAATACCACGTCATGCAACGTTAATAACAGGTCATCACTAAGTCCATCAACACATCAAAAATAAAATGATAATTGAAGATTAAAAATCCATAGGTAAGATTTGGGCAAAAATAATTGAGACTATAATCACAATTAAATCCAAAACATCTCTTCTCTCTCTAGTCTCTGCAATTACACAAGCCGTAGCCGTACGAATCCATACCCTCGAAAAAGCTTGGAGCGCGCGAATCCGAATCCATTTCAGCCCAACAAAGTAGAAAATTTCATCTTGGGGAATCAAATTTCAAGATGCCGCATCTCCTCCAGCAAATTCATCCTCACCCCTACCACTCCCCACTCAAACTTTCATCTTCCACACGCCCCTTTCAATTTCAACCTCCGCCGCCATGGATTTCCTCCCCGAATCCCATTGCCCTCCTCCGCCCCCGTCCGGTGACGGGCGGCGCAACCATTCGGTGTATGGCCAATTCCCGGAGAGTCAAAATGGTGGCCAAGCAGATTCAGAGGGAGCTTTCCGATATGCTTCTCACCGATAAGGTGTTGCAGTACGCCATCCTTCCCGAGGCCTCTTTGGGAGCGGATAAGTACCTCTCCTCTCTCACCACCATCACCGATGTTGAAGTCTCTGCCGATTTGCAGGTATTTTCGATTTCGGAAATTCTGCAATTCATGAGCTGAGCAGGATTGATTTCTCTCTTTTTTTGCTATTATTGTGATTTTTTGTAATGGGTAGCAGAATTTGAAGTGTACGGACTAAAGGGTGCTTTTATACCTGAAAATGACTGTAGAAATGAATATTGTCTCTGAGATTTGCACTATACTGAAGAGGTGCATTTGTTGAAGAGAGGGGATTTTTTAATCGAAATTTAACTTGATAGATTGCTATATGGTTCAATTGCTGGTTGCATCTTAGGTTGTGGGTATTGTGTAGTTTAGCCACTGGGAAATGAAATGGTTAGAGGCTTCACCCCATTTGGAGATGTTTGGCTTTGGTCGAAGACATTTTTGACATAAGTTATTTGAAGCACAACTTATGAAGTATTTGAAATTTTTACTGCAAGGATTAGACTTTTGCGGAATGTATAGAAGAGATCTACTGAGAAATCATATGCTTGAAAGTTGAAAGTTCACTTTAGCCTTGATAGATAAGCACTGCCATGGCATTTATACCAAAGAGGCTAACAATGGAAGTTCATTGATATGTTTTTCTTTTAAATGCCCTCCATTCGAGAACAATCCATATCACTCTTACTTCAAGAACTTGAAGTGTGGATTGTGTGATGAAATTGTGGTTTTTGATCGATTTTGAATTTATTCAACATTGCCTTATTTTTTCCATATAGCTCTTCTCCTTTAGACAGTTCATGAGTTCCTATGCAATTTAGGTAGCATGTGGATGTGTATGTGTTCAATAAACTTAGGGTGGGTATGGTATATCTTTTTAATTTAAAAACTTTTTTTTTTTGCACCATTTTATGAGTTATCATCTCTTAGGTGCTTAAACTACAAGTGTGTCAATCACTTTAAAATAACTTTTTAGACAATCATGTGTCTGAGTGTTTCTTCAAAAATGTATTTTAAAGTAATCCAATTTTTTAAAAACTGTTCTATCACCAAACACGGTGGATTTTTTAAAAGTAGTATACTATATTAAACACACTTTAAAGTAGTAATTATTTCAAAGGTGTTCAAAGAAACAGTGCTTCTTTTTCGTTTTGGTTTATTTCTTGGGCATTTTTTCCAATACCTCAACTGATTAGTAATTGTTGTTTGTTATCTCATGAATACTGATACACAGGTGGTTAAAGTATATGTATCTGTCTTTGGTGATGAAAGAGGAAAGGATGTTGCTATTGCTGGATTGAAATCAAAAGCTAAATATGTCCGCAGTGTATTGGGAAGGCGAATGAAGCTTCGGCTAACTCCCGAGATACGTTTCATAGAAGATGAATCTTTCGAAAGAGGAAGCAGGGTAAATAAAATCTTTATGTTTTTGCTTCTTGTACAACTTCTATTTCTCTGGCTGGAGGCCAGGTCAATTACTTATAACTTAAAGTTCTATGTTTATCTTATTGTTAAGATTTCCTTCCACAAGATGTTTTTTGTCTCATTTTCTTCATTTTTTTCCATTGCACATGTTTCCAATTTTTTGGTACAAGGATGCTGTGACAATAAGTGGGTTTTTTGCCTTACAAACTTTTGGTTTATCGTCCATTTCCTATTGAAATATCTCTTAGAAGTTCTGGAAATGTCATAAATATGGTTTTTGGAGAGTGCAATGGTGACCCGACTAGTAAGGGCTTAGGATTTTTGGAGTTTCTCTCCAAGGTTTTGGCTTCTAGTCTCTCTATGGAAAACTTAATAATTTAAGATCCTTGTTGTCTCTCGAAAGTAGCCACAAGTTGGTGAATCTCCTTTGGGATTAGTGGAGTCGGGTCACGGGCATTATGAAAAGTGTAGAGCTTTGCTCCCTATATGCAATGGGTAGGCTTTTCTTGGGAAGAAAGGACTCATGTCTGAAACTCATGCTATTATTGCCTGTGAAAATTTCTGTGTCTTATGATATGAGCGATGTACTTTTTTGTTTGAACTTTTCCAGGTGATTGCCATATTGGATCGGATCAAGGATGAAAAGAAAGACACCGAGCTATCCGAATTATCCAATACTCCTCAAGACGACAGGGACTGGGAAGGGGATGATGCTGATGAAGACATAATATATGTACAATAGGTTGCTCCATTTCTTGTCCCAATTTGTGCTCATCTGTGCTGAGGCATCGGCTTACTCTCACAGGTTCGCTATGTTACGAGTTTATGTTGTTGTCTTAGTCTTACATGTTAGATATACTAAATTAGTCTTGCCAGAGCTCACTTCTCGGGTCCAAAATTCATTGTTTTCAGGTATATAATCAATCCTCTGGTGATATCTTTTGTCATGAAAACTTTGGGGCTCGTCAATGTTAGAAAAAGGTTGAAGTGATATAGCTATGCCTGTCATTTTGATTCCCATCAAGTTTATCTGGGTAGTCATGTGTTATTTTGATGGTGGGATGTTCTTCATTTTCAATTTTTTTTAAATTAATTTTGTTGAATATCATTTTCTTTGTTTTCTAATATACTTTTTGTGAAAAGAATTGTAAAATTTTAAACCAAATTTCACAAACTAAAAAAAGTATGGATGACTCCAGTTTTTTTCTTCTAAAACTATTGTTTTGCAAACTAATCTTTTGAAATTTTAAGAACTATATGGAATGATATTTCTTATCATCGTATTTCCTCTCTATTCATTTTAAGGTTTAAATTTTATTTTAGTCACGGTATTTGGTTCATTTTGGTCTATATACTTTTAAAACGTTCAATTTAATCTTTGTATTTTTTACAAGTGAACATTTTGGTTCATATTTGCAACACAAGTTTTATACACCATGAAAATTCTTTAATACAAATTCATTGGATAAAAACGAAGTTGAAGGGACAAAAACCACCACTTTTTAAAAGTACAAAACTATAGTAGACATTTTGGAACATGAACAAAAGTTGAAAATACAGCCACTATAGTAGACATTTTGGAACATGAACAAAAGTTGAAAATACAGCCACTAAAATTAATTATTGTTTTGAAAAATGTTTCTAGAAATTATTAGAGCAAATAAATTTTGAAGGCTATGTTATTTTGCAGAGTAAGAAATGAAGTAAAGATGCTCCAAACTCCACCAAAATTCCTCTGCACTCAGAATCTAACCAGCCAAATATCTTTTTATCATCAAAGATAATAGATAAGAATTTAAATCTTGATGTCATTTCGTATTAATATTTATGATTTTAAATATTTCGTTGATATCTTCAAAGAAAATAAATTATTTCTCTTCAACATCGGTATCGAATCTAATGTTGTTGATGGCACAAAATAAAAGGGTGTTTTTTGAGCATCTACTTTTTTTTTTGGAATGGTTGAATTTTAATTCTCTTTTTTTAATTTTTTAATTTTTGGTCATAGGGAATTAAAGCTGGAAAAGATAAGAACCTTTCAATTTATTTATTTATTTATTATTATTATTTTGACAATAAGAACCTTTTAAAATTAGACCAATGAGGAAAGTTTATCGATATGGAAGAAAATATATAGTTTTAAGTTAGTTGATATTTATTATAGGGTAAAGTTCAATTTTAGTTTGAACTTTAAATTTTTAATTTTATCAACTTAAATCCTGAAGTTTGAATTATTGTTGCAGCTAATACGTTTCCAAAATAAAATCTAAGAATTATTCATGAACCAACTAATGGCAATATTTAACTACTCCAATTTAGCCACAAAATAAATTGGATAAATGTAGTAAAAGAAACCAAACAAAAACGCTCCAATCATTTAATTTAAAAGTATCTAACACAATTAAAAAAATCAATACTTTCAAAATTAATCTCATCCAACTATGCCAAAAGCTAGTTACAAATCTTTAAAAAATAATGAAAAGTTAACTAACCTAGTGTATTAAATTGGATCATTTATTCAAATTCAAGATCTAAATTGACAAGCTAAATCGAATATAACTCAGGTGGCTAAGGCACCCATCTCTAACCAAGACGTTATCTAAATTGACAAAATTACAAGTTTAAGACTGAAAATGACTTATTAGAAAGAGGTGTCGAGTTGAGCTATCCTCAAATGGGCACGATAAAAATTAATGAAGAAATCATGAATCATATAAACCTAAAAAATCACAAAGGTCTCTATAGATAAACCCCCCAAAAAAATTTACTAAATGCTSTCATTGAGAGTTGAACTTAAGACCTCCCACCTACTAAACGGGTGCTTGTAATTTAATTCATTTAATAATTTTAATTATTTTGCATTACCTTTTTCTCCAAGCTATCAAACATATTAGTTTACTTAAATTATAAAAATTTCGATTACCTTATGATTATGATTATTTAAAAATTGATGTGAAATATGTTGATTAAATTAATATGTAATGACTTCATAAAGGTAGTAATTAAACTATGCTCTTGTTAAGAGTCGAACTCAAGACCTCCCGCTTACTAAACGGGTGCTCTAACCAACTGAGCTACAAGAGCTATTTGACAGTTAACTTTTTGTTATCTTATTCATCTAATAATCTTAATTATTTTGAATTATCTTTTTTTTTCTCCCTATCAGACATCATAACTCAGCATTAATTGTTATATATATAAAGTGTTAGTTTATTAAATTACCCGAACTATCAAATTTTCAATTACTTTATGATTTTGATTTTAGTAGATTTCTTGATGCTATTGACATTGTTATTTAAAAATTGATGTGGCATACATGTTGATTAGACTAATATGCAATGACTTGGCTATCACTTTGCTTTTGTTGAGAGTCGAACTAAAAGACCTCCTGCTTACTAAACGGGTTCTCTAACCAACTGAGGTACAAGAGGTGCTTGAAAAAATAATAATTGAGCTTTTTAATTAATAATAATAATAAAATCACTATGAGACCATCTCAAAAAACTTCAACTATTAAATAATTCAGATTACATGGCTCTTTTTTTCAAAAATATTTAGTTTTTTTTTTTTTGGCATAACTAAATCTTATCGTCACCATTTAAAATTTAATATATATATATATATATATATATATATATATATTACATTTTTCTTTTTTAATTATCAGATAATAAGATTTTGAGTGCCAAACATTTTCCTGTTAGAGATTTAAATTTAATATCAATCTCATATTGGATATACTCAAAAGAGGGAAAAAGACTATGAAGAAAAAATAATGCCTAATATGATTTGGATAATCATTCCTACATAAAACAATGTGATATGACCATAATTTGATTTTTATTTTTTTTTTCAAAATCTTCAATAGTCAAAAAAAGTCATATTTATTCATAAGACTCAACTAAAAATTTTAAAAAAGAAAAAAAAAACGTTAAACACGTATAAAAATGTAATTAATTTATACAAAACTAACCTAAATGGAAAGGAAACGGGACACTCTTTAGAAAATTATGTAAAAGTTTTTAGATATTTCAAAATGGAACATACCCATACATATGGAATATTCTCTCTTTTAAATTACTAGCTCCTTAATCACTATCATAGCAACCCAATTATTCTGATTATCAAAATTCTCCAATTGTGAGTAGCATGCTTTTTTTTAGGTTAAATTATAATTTTTGTCCTTTAATTTTTATGTTGCAGTCAAAATTGATAATTCACACAAACATTCTTTAATTTTTAAAATTTAACAATTTATTAGACACAACACTGAAAATTGAGAGATTTTGGATATTTTCTTAAATTAAAGACCTCGAACGATCTTTATTTTATTTTGTACTTATAAACAATTTAAAATTGTCTCATTTTCTCTCTGTAAAGGAAGGAAAAGATGGTATGTGCATATATTTGCATTTTGTTGACCATATAAAATTGTTTTGTTTAGCTTTTGGAGAGTCATACCTCATGAATCATGATCATTGAATTTTTAAGGATAAAACTTGTTTAAAATATAAAATTCCCACAATTTAGTTATTCATATAGTTTATTTAATTAGCTTTAAATTTGATAAATGAGAGATTGGATAAGTGGGTGGGAAAGGCATCTACTTTGTTTAATTAGTAGTTATCAACAAGTATTATTCCAAAGTCTTAGGTGTGATATGATGGGGGAAAATCCAAATTTCTACTCAATAGCATAAATAAGTTATAAAATAATAATAATAATAATTCAGTAGTTTCTAAATTTTCAATTATTTTATTGAAAAATAGTTTATTTTCAGAGACAAATTATTTTAATTTAGATGGCTATTGTACTTCCAATTTTTATTTATTTTAGTTTATGTGCATTAAAGACATTCACTTTAGTAATTTTTTAAAATAGAGACAACAAAAAATTATAATCAGATATGTTTTGAAGAATAATTTAAAGAGAGTAATTAAATTTATTTTCTAAGAATTAAAAAACGTTACTAAAAAAAGGTTATCAAATAGAATCTTACTAATGATGAACATGTCAACGAATTTTTTTTTTATTTAGAAAAATATTCTTCTTAGTTCTAACTTCTGAATTAACGAAAAGTTTGTTATTAATAAATTCCCTTTTCGTTATTAGGATAATGCACCAATCAAATCTTTATCATCTTTTTTCTCTCTAGAAATTATATTTTAAGTAGTGCATCTCCAAAACGTAAAGGGAACTAATTATTTAAAATATTTTAAACGTCTTTGTCAAACGTGATTAGAAAATTGAACATGATGGCAAGTAAGAAAAACATTTTTTTTCTTTGACAGACTGTAAGAATAAAATAAAATAAAATATGTTATATTTACTTCAACTTGATGGCAAGTAAGAAAAATAATTTTTTTTCTTCACAAAAATTATTAGTTGAACTCCAACCATACAAATTCACATCCCAAATTAAAATTAAATATTTAATTTTTTTTATTATTAATCTATTATTCAATTAATATTGATCAAATTTCTTTGTTAACAAGTCAATAGGTAATAAAGATCAAATTTTGACGAGTTATTTGTTATTATGTAGCAGAAGTTTTATTATATGTTACTTTATTTTGATTAGGTAGAGATTTCCCGGGGTTAAAATTGAGTAGATTTTGAAACATTATTTTGATTAAAATGTAATAAAAAAGATTAATTTTATTTTAGAATGTTATAGATAATATAGTTGCACTTGTGTTATTTTCTAAGAGTACAACACAAAATAAATCATCAATGCCATCTACATTCTGATAAACTTTTATGATATTAAACAGCTGAAAAAAACAAAAAATAATAATAATAAGTATACAAATGAAAGTGAAATTGAAGTTTAATAATAAATACTAAAAAAGTAATTTATTCCACGTCAGCTTCGAAAAGGAAAGGAATCTCCACGTCAGAATTGTATTTTTTTTTTCTTAGAAAAAACTGTTGAGTGTCTGAAAAGACTAAATTAAATACAATTATTTCATAATCGGTGTAATACTTTATAATTTAATTGAAATTTATGGAGTACTAAAAAAAAAGAACTTTATGGTATTTTAAAAAATTGAAACATATGTAACATTATATGATTAAAATAACAGTAAAATTAATTAAACTATTTATTATTTTTCAGAAAAAATAAACTATTTATCATTTTTAAATAAATTAGGAAAAATGTCATTCCAAAAACTATTCTTCGCAATATTATTATCAACATTTTCTTTTACTTTTATAGTACTAAAATGAAAGTTAAATGAGTTAAAATTAAGGGCTAAAACATAATGTTTACTTCAAATATTAATATTGTTTAAAGGGTAAAAATCATGACAACGCAACTTAGTATTTAAAGAAATTATATTGTTATTATAAATCACATAATGCTTCGGTCGTCACCATTATTTATATATTGTATATTAAAAGTTAAGAGTCAAAGCTGAAATTAAGGAGAAGGCAAAAAAAAGACGAAATTAACCAAACTGGTTGTTACCAATTATATCTCGATTTAATTTTGAAATATAGCTAAAAATATATCTAAATCAAATTTATCTAAATGTAGTACCCATCAATGGACATGAATTATAAAAAAATAATAAATAATAAATAAAAAAAAAATTGTGAGATAGAACTGACATCCATCAACCATAGAGCGTGGAGCTCTTTATTCTGACTCCCTGACCACCAAATTTTAGTTTCCCCATTCAGAGCGCCAATTCTTTTTTCTTCCCTCCAATATATTTTTTAGTAAAAATTAAAATACATTTTTGGTACTAAATTTTGAATTTAATCACTATTTGGTATTTTTATTTTTTAAATCATCACTTTTTGCTTCTATTTGATTCTGAAATTAAAAATTTTGAATTTAGTTTTTTTTTTAAATGAAAATTAGTAATTTTTATGATTAACTACAAAAGTGATCAAATTTTTAAATGCTAAAACCACCCAACTTGCAAAAAGGATCAATTTTTACATTTGTAAAAGTAATTAGCTATCCTAGTTAAATTAGAATTTGCTGGTATGTTTTAACGATAATGTAAAAATAACACTGAACAATATCTATTTTTATTCATAAATTTTGTAAATAATTATATTACTATTATTTTAGAATATTATATTACATTGGTGACTAGAAATAGAAAATACAGTATGTCTCATCACTTTTTTTTTATAGAATAATGTCTAATTACTTGAATTGTACTTAAATCGACTACTAAAACTGTTCCGAAGATATAGATATCATATATCCATTTAGATAAAAAGTAATATAATATAAAAAATGATAATATATTTGATATATTTTGACAATTGTGGATTAAAGGTAGTTTTTAGTGTATAATTATATATATGTGGCAATAAATATTTTTTTATATTTACTAATAAGGTACAAAATTCTAGTATACATATGTGCATGAAAAGTTCCCAAATTTAGCTAAATAATATAGCTTTTGAAAATAAATAAAAGAGTAAGATTTTTTTTCCATAAAAAAAAAACAAAACAATGGGATGCCCATGCCGGATGGATTTAAAAAAAAAAAAAAGATTAAAAAAAGGAAAAAATTCAAATTTAGCATGAAAGTGACACATTTGTGAAGAAAAATGTTTATTGGATAAACAATTTCCACAAATAAGTTTCTTCCACGCAAGATTTTATCCTGATATTGAATAAAAGCACATTTTGTTTTTATGAAAGTAAATTACTTCTTAGAATAAGAGAAATCCCATTAAGGTAAAATTCTAATATTCTCTATTTTCATTCGTAAAGAAAATCTTTCTTTTTAAACCAAAACACATATTTGAAATAGAAATACCATCCAAAAAGGAGCGAATTCATTGAATTTGGCTCATATAATGGATTTTATATATACACACAACATTATCAATTCACTTCTTTTATTTTTCTTAAACAACCATTAATCTAAAATCTTCTTTTATGGCCTTAAAACTTTCAAAGTATTAAAATTATTAAACTTTCAAGTTTCCAAATAAAATCAGTTCTACGTGATTGAATAACAGCAACGATCAAAACGATTATTTTTGTAGAGTTCAAATGTCAAGATAGTTATTTTCTTTGGGTTGAAGTATTGAAAATAATATTTTAAAATTTTAAAGAGCCAAACAAAGATTTACCCAAATGAATGGATATAAGAAAACAAATGTTAAAATATTATTTTGGTCATTATACTTTTAGCAATGATCCATTTTAGTCTCTATATATTTCAATGTTCATTTTGGTTCACGTACTTCTAATTTTGGTTAATTTTGGTCATTGTATTTTCAGAAAGTGACAATTTTAGTTAGTATCTATAAAATTTATAAACAATTGAAACTATTTAATATGAATTTATAATTACACTTTAAAAAATATATTGAATATAGTATAGTATTGAAATCTTGGTAGAAAAAAATGAGATAAAAAATAAAATAAACGGATGAAACAGGTGAGAAGGACGAGAATGAATATTTGAACGATCAAAACCAAACAAAACTAAAAATAAAAATAACAAAATAACATTTTAACCAAAAAGAGACAAAAAAGAAAGAAAGAAGTAAATTAAAAGGATCCTTGAAAGTCCAAAAACCTAGACCCCCGCGGTCCACGTACGCCACCGTCTTCCCTTCCCCTATCTCTTCTTCTCAAGTTCTGAAGCTCCTCCTCCCATGGCCATGGCTGCCACCACTCTCAATCTCCCTTCTCTCTCCTCTTCCTCTTCCTCTCTTTCTAACCCATCTCCCTTCCCATCTCAATCCCCTCTCTCTCTCTCTATCAAAACCCTAAACCCAAAATCCCATTCCCTCTCCCTCCCCCATCTCCGCAAGCCCCCTCTTCTCGCCTCGGTCAAAAACCCCATCTCCGACGTCTTCTCCGCCGATGACGACGACGAAAAGCCACGCGAGGAGTGCGGCGTGGTCGGAATCTACGGCGACCCGGAAGCCTCTCGCCTCTGCTATTTGGCTCTCCATGCCCTCCAGCACCGCGGCCAAGAAGGCGCCGGAATCGTCTCCGTCAACGATAACGTCCTCCAATCCGTCACCGGCGTCGGCCTCGTCTCCGAAGTCTTCAATCAAACCAAACTCGATCAGCTCCCCGGCGATTCTGCTATTGGCCATGTCCGCTACTCCACCGCCGGTTCCTCCATGCTTAAGAATGTCCAGCCCTTTGTTGCGGGCTACCGATTCGGCTCCGTTGGGGTTGCCCACAATGGTAATTTGGTTAATTATCGTTCCCTTAGGAATAAGCTTGAGGACACTGGTTCCATTTTCAATACTAGTTCTGATACTGAGGTTGTTCTTCACCTTATTGCGATTTCTAAGCATAGGCCTTTCTTGTTGAGGATTGTGGATGCCTGTGAACAGCTTGAGGGGGCTTATTCCATGGTTTTTATTACTGAAGATAAGTTGGTTGCTGTTCGTGATCCTTTTGGGTTTAGGCCTTTGGTTATGGGTAGGAGGAGTAATGGGGCTGTTGTTTTTGCTTCTGAAACTTGTGCTCTTGATTTGATTGAGGCCACATACGAGAGAGAGGTGTTTCCTGGTGAAGTTTTGGTGGTTGACAAGAATGGGATTCAATCCCTCTGTTTAATGGCCCACCCTCAGCCAAAATCTTGCATATTTGAACACATTTACTTTGCTCTCCCAAACTCTGTAGTCTTCGGGCGATCGGTGTACGAATCCCGCCGAGCATTCGGGGAGATACTAGCCACCGAAGCCCCTGTCGACTGTGATGTTGTGATTGCTGTTCCCGACTCTGGAGTAGTGGCTGCTCTTGGCTATGCAGCCAAGGCTGGTGTGGCCTTCCAACAGGGGCTCATAAGGTCTCACTACGTAGGCAGGACATTCATAGAGCCATCGCAGAAGATTCGTGACTTCGGCGTGAAGCTGAAGCTGTCGCCGGTTCGAGCAGTGTTGGAAGGGAAGAGAGTAGTGGTGGTGGATGACTCCATAGTAAGAGGCACCACATCTTCAAAGATTGTGAGGCTGATCAAGGAAGCAGGGGCAAAAGAAGTGCATATGAGGATAGCCAGCCCTCCAATCATAGGGTCATGCTACTATGGAGTGGACACACCAAGCTCAGAAGAACTGATCTCCAACAGGCTGAGTGTGGAGGAAATAAGAGAGTTCATAGGGTCTGATTCACTTGCTTTTCTGCCATTTGATAGCTTGCAGAAGCTTTTGGGTAGTGAATCTCCAAACTATTGCTATGCTTGCTTTTCAGGGAATTACCCAGTTGAGCCCAGAGAGATAAAAGTGAAAAGGGTGGGAGATTTTGTTGATGATGGCTTGAATGGGAGCTTGGAATCCATTGATGGAGGATGGGTTAAAGCCAGCAGAAACCAAAATCTTGACAATCATCTCACAGTGGAGAAACTTGTTGGGGGCCTCTGATGAATCCTTTAATATCTCAAATTTTAATTAACCTTGCTATTTTGCCTCTGTTTTCTCTTATATCCTTCATAGTTTTTAGAATTACGATACGGGTGGTTTCTGATGGGAAAAAGCAAATGCATCATTTAGATTAATAAGTTTTATGTAATGATTATTGGGCTGCATAAGAGAATACTCTTCTGCTAAGTTTTTTATTATCTGTTACTCGGAATGGAATGTTGTATGGTCTAACGGTTGTTCTCTAGAATAAGAGTTCTGGGGTTCTGGGGTTAGGGTCCGCTCCGACCAGGACACCTATAGTTATTAAGAAATAATAATAGTAACAATAAAAGTGGAGACAAGTTACTGAATTTTCTTTGACAGAGTTGGGAGAATTTACCAAATATGGTTTGATTTTCATGTTTTTTTTTTTATTTTTTTGCCTTTTAAGGCATAGATTTTCTTGGTTGTGTGTAGATTCTTTTTTCCTTTTAAAATATTTTGAGCAATTGCTCGCTTTACTATTTTCATGATCTTTGGCTCGAAATAAATATGTATTTACAATTTTCATGATCTTTATAGTCTTAGCAAATGGGTGCGCCTTTTTTTAATCTTTTTAGAATATATATATATATATATATATATATATATATGTATATTTTTTTTTTTGTGGGTTTCTGATTTTCGGTAGAAAAATGGCTCTTGATGGAAGTTTGTTGTATTATTTTTTGGCAATTTAATGTAAAGGCTATGGAATGTTCTATTTAGATATCACAGCAATAATTGTGGGATTTGGATTTTTTTTTTAAAAAAAGGAACGAAATATTACAACGTTCGTGTCAGTAATTAGTTCTTTGTCAAAAAAAAAAAAAAATTAACAATAATAATAAATAAATAATATATATATATTTTTTGTTTACTTCAAAAAGGTAGATTTTAATGTTAAAAGCATCAATTAAATTAGATTGAATGATGATATTTTACACATGAAACAACCTGAGAAAGTATCGTTTTGAAGATTTTAAGTTGAAAAATTATTTTAAAAAACTGTCAGAAGTGGGATTTGAACCCACGCCCTCTCACGAAGACCAGAACTTGAGTCTGGCGCCTTAGACCACTCGGCCATCCTGACTTGTTGATACTGATTAATTTTATTTTATATTTTAAATAGTGATTTTCTTATCCAAGACTTGGCACAGAGCTGTAGTTTTGTTTAACAGGCTGAATACCGAACACTAACTTTTTCTATTTTAACATTTTCGTTTACTACCAACTCCAAATAAGACAGACTTCTTCAATATACTAACGAATTAAAAGGTTTTGAACTTTTACTTGATGATAACGTGATTATATGCGTAACTTCGACTTCAATACTCGGAAAAAAGAAACAAACATATTACAATAATTTGTCATAGTTGTTTAGCACAACCAAACAAATGAGAGCAAGCAAAATTCTATTTAGACCATCACATGCAAAGAGATTTTACCTATGTTCATCTTTGCATTTTGCACATGGAGCAAATATCTACCACATGGGGACCAAGATTTTGCACAAAGATTCCTCTTGCATGGAGTTTTTTTTTTAATTTAAATGTTATATATGAGTGTGTGTTTTTATAAATCATGTCACTATATAAAGTGAAAATTTCTATGCATAAATCTACAATAAAATATAAGTTATTGTGTACTATTGAGAAAACAGCTAAATTTTCAAAGAAAAATGTTTCTTTGAAATTGAAACCTATCTTGTATTTTACTAGAAGCTCAATCTTTTATGTTTTACAAGAATGGTTTGTGAAATTGGAAGACACTTTTGACCCAAACCATAGGTATCATGGGCCTACTCTACAAATTTGTTTAATTATCTTGTCTAAACTGGCCCATCTTAGACCATCATGGGCTAATATTTATGGGCTTGGGCCCATCCTAAACTGGCCCATCACAAGGACCTCATAATCATAACATTGCTTCTGCTCAATCAATGATGTGAACAGTTTGGTTTCTTTATTTATGAGAGACATTCTTCAAATATTATCTTTCAGTTCTGGATTACAAACACACTGTAAAATTTAAAATCATTAAATAATTTTATAAATATTTATATTAAAGAAAATCTTTAAGTGAATTTTTTCGTGGCTTGTTATCCTTATTATTTATTAAAAATTTTTTTGAATGAATAATTTGAAATTTTCCACTTATGAGTTTCTTTTTAGTTAAAAAAAAAAATAGTGGACATTGGAAGATATGACCTCAAAGGAATAATTTAATGTCTCAACTTTTTATTTTTCTAGTAAAACATATTTTGGCAACTGTTTCTTGTTTCTTTTTTTTCCCCTCTTTTTTAGGTATAAGTGTGGAGATTCGAACTCACGAACTTTTGATTTGAAATATATGTCTTAACCAGTTCAGCTATCTCAGGTTGACAAATAAAACTTTTATTTATGTTTTTCAAAAGAACGAAAATAAGAAACAAGACATAATTATATTGTTTCCAAAATTTATACAGAAATTTGGAAAAGTCTCTAAAAATGATAAAAGAGAAATAAGAACAATTAATAAATACTTTTTTTTAAAAAAATTAAAATGAAAAACGAGAACGTTACTAAAAGGATACTTTAACTTCTTAACTTCTTCAGCGCGGTGGTTGAACCGATCGAATAGTTTAGAGATTCATACAAAATTTTTTAATGTTTCATTTTTAAGTCATTATTATTTGTCCTAAGAAGGGTGTAAAATGTGGTCTCCATTCAGCTCATTTTAGTGGGTTCTACAACCTTTTTCCATGTAATATATTATACTTTTTTTTTTCTTTCTATTATTTTGAGAGTCATACGTGGCAATTTAAAATTAATTTTCATTCAAAACATAAATAAAAACTCATTTAAAATAATGTTGCAGAAGAGTCGCTATAGAATTGGGTGCGTAATCAAAAAGGGCATTGGGGAAAACAATAAAAAATTATATCCCAATCATATAAAAATTGTACACACACACAAAAATAATAATAAAAAATTAGGTCATGTGGTTGATGAGATCAAAAAATTAGGTAATATTCGATCCCCAATTTTGAATTTCTGATTCCCTTTTGTTGGTATTGGAAGTTGGAACCCTTAAACTACCTTATCTCTGCGACACCCTCATTATTTTTAAATCAAAATGAATTCAATTACGATTATTGATGCGAAAATTTGCCGAGGCACAGAAAAGGATTTGGGAGGTCGGTCGGCTGTACTTAGAGCGAATTCTTGAGTACCTGCAATGAGGTAAACTACTCCGACGTCCAAATCAGTAGGTAATCTGAGCTTAATAGATATGCTTCAGATAGATTTTCATATCTGGACTCGTGATGTGATTGTGTATTTATAGTGGTCAATGGGGCAGATAGCTGTCCCATCCAGACATTTCCCTGCTCATGTCAGGCTCCTCTAACCGACCTTCGGTCTATGCTTCAGATCGGTCCTTCTTATGCTCTCGGAAAAATGAATCCTCGGTGTCTGGTTCGTTTCCTAAATACCCGACGCCGAATTGTTAGGTCGGCCTCTTTGGAATTCCTCGAATAGGTTGGCCACACACAGTTTGACCCCAACAATGATGTTATTTCTTTAGCTTTGTTTACATGTTGCTTACTAATACCGTTTGAAATTGAAATATGAATAAGATATATTATAATTATTAAAATACTATTTTCTTATCTGTAGCTAATTATAAATATATTAACTTAAAAATGTGTTAATATTATTTTTAATTAAAATAATGATAGATTTTAACTTCTTTTATTACTATTTTAGTGAGAGTAAATATTTTTTTATTATAACAATTTATTTAATATTAACAAATAATGAATAATTAAAAATAAAATTACATCAAATACAAAATTTGTTAGAACAACTATCATTAATATATAATATTATTAAGCTTTGTTATAGTATTTAATAACAATCTATTTTAATAATTTTATTATTATTGATTCATAATAAAACGTGTAATATTTTAATTAGTTGTAAAATTTCCCAACTTGTCTTTAACTTATTGTTATCACTCAACATCCTAATATTTTCTTATTAAATCGATAATATACATCAATAAATACGAACTCTTAATAAGAACAAAATATAATATACATTTCTTATTAAATCGATAAAATACATCAATAAATACGAATTCTTAATAAGAACAAAATATAATATACATCACTAAATACGAACTCTTAATAAATACATTATATATTCTAAAAGATACAAAGATATGATCTTTAAATGGAATTTCATATTTTGAAAAGATTAAATTTATCCAAATATAAGAATCTTAGTTTATTGTACAAATTAATATATTGTTTTCTCTTTTTAGAACTTCACATTTATAAATAAAGAGAAATGATTCAAACATACCAGAATTACGATCCCACAATGGGAGAGAGACACCTCTACTCGAAAACACTCATGGAAGAATACACGGGTGTCTATCTAGAACTATATTTAGGTCGCTGATATTGAATACTTGAACTACGTTTAAGTTTGGTTATAACTCAACCATTGAGATATTTGTATCTTTTTTCAAAAATCCATGTATTCAAAATTTCACCTCAGTTTGTAATATGATATACATATTATAAAAAAAAATTTGACGTTGAATTCAACAATATGTATAGGGGTGGGGGATTCGATCCTCCAACCTTTTAGTCAAAGTTACAATACCTTATGTCAATGTTAATTCTACACTTAGTACCAATCTATATATTAATGATGTATTTCTACAAGTCTAAGACGCAATTAGTTAATCAACTAGTTAAGGTACTTATTTTCGACCAAAAGATCATGAGTTTGAATCACTATCTCCCACACGTCATAATATATATATATATATAAAAAAAGAAATTGGCTCGATTTATTATGGCTTTCCAAGAAAACAAGGGACGGGGCAGCCGTTAATGGCCTCTCAATCTTAATCGTACTTTCCCTTTTCTATGGGGTCCATTCCAATGTCTGCAAACCCTATATTTTAAATTACATCTACAAAAACTTGCCAGAAATTTGTCCCTAATTTGTTGGACAAAATTAAAATTATGAAATTATATTTTAAAACACACATGTTTGATAATTTGAATAATACTACCTCATTCGAGTATAGTTTAATAGATGAGATACTTAATATCATCATCTCAAAGATTGATATTATAAATATATAACTCTAAATTTATGAAGACAATTGTAGGGATCACTATAATTCATAATGGTGACATAAGATAATTAAAGTAGATCCTCCTTTGCTTATACTAAGTCTAGTTGTGTTCTTTTCATTTTTTCTCTAAAATAAAATAATATGTGGCACAAGTGGATAGCGTAAGACATTGAAGAATGACATATATGAGAGGAAAAAATACAAAGAGAACGAGGAGGAGTTTTGTATATAAAGTAAGTTACTTTAAAGTGAAAAGATTGTTAAATTTAAATTTAGTCGTGTATGTATGAATGGATTAAGTGACGTAAAAAGGTGGAAAAAGAGGTTCTTTATATATATATCTATATATATGATTCCACGTTCTAAATTATCATTCTTTAAAGGATTGTTAGAGCTAGCTAGTGACTTTTGTTAATACTCAGATTAGTTAATTAATCTAGTGATTATTGAACTAGACGATGATAGAATAAGCTATTATAAATCAGGATACAAGAGATCAAATGAATGGAAAAGTGATTTTAATTAGGATGTGATTAGCTTTTGGTTTAATGGGGAGACCTAAATTTCACATCACAATAACTCTCAGCCACAAGATTCTATATTTGCCCAAACTCTCATGATCACAACCTAAATTTGGAACTCTCAAGCAACAAAACCAAAGCCTAAAGCTCAAAAAAAAAAAATTCCTCTTTTTCCCCTTTATTTTTTCTTATCAATTTATTTAGCTATGAAAGTGCATTATTTTACCTTAAAAAATGGTGGTTGATATGAAAGTGGTGGGATGGGATAGAATGAGAGCCAATGCTAATTGGGTTATTCTCCAAAAAGAAGAAAAAGAAAAAAAAAGAAACCCACTTGGGAGAAGCCAAGTGCAAGTGTTATGTTGAATCATATGATATGTGAATTTCATGAAGTATATTATATATATTTATTAAATTAATTAAAATTTATGGACTTTTATGTAAGCCAATTGATAATGTATACATTATAGATATAGTATGTGAGATGATATAAAAAGGAGGGTTTGTTTTTATGGTAATTGATTTTCTAAGACAAATGGAATCCAATATCAAAAAATCCCTTTTTAAAAAAGAAATGGAACTTTTAAAATTGGAGCTAGCTTGGGATAAAGTTTTAATTCTTTGATGACCTAATTTTTTNTGATAAAGGTTTCATCTTGATTGATGATCAATTTACCTAACTTGTTGAAAGATGATGTGAGAGTTCGACTATAATACTTGTACATCTTAAACGTATAATATTTCTTGTAAGTAGAGTGTACTGAAACGTCATAAAGTTAAAAACATGTGTTTGTATATATATAGATGAAAAACATGTGAGAATATTGTGATGGATAAAATATTCAACCAAATGAGAACTAGCTAAAATTTTTAGACTTGTAGTTTTAATAAGTATGAGGTTATATAGGATGCATTTAGATTGATCGAGTTAAGAATAAAAGTTTGCAATTTTGAATAAACAAAGTCACATACTAATGTATGATGATCAATTTAAAAAATGTAGAGATATAAAATAGAGAGAAATGGAAATAAACTGTGTGTGCATTAATTAAGTACTAGCTAACTTATCAGATAGCACTTGTTTTTTATTGATCGCTATTAAATTTTTATTTTTAAAATTTTTCAAAAAACTAAAAAACTGTCAATTTTTTTTTGGTGTGATAGGCATCATAATACGTCGGAGTGATAGATACCTAAGTTGCTCAAAGGCAATTATTTAGCACTTAAAATATAAAGGCAGCTCTCTTGTCACATGCCTTTTGATTACCTTATATATAACACTATTTTGATACCATTAATATATCCACATACCCAACACAACCCATTTGCTTCATTGCCACTTTGTGGCATTTTTCCACTCTCTAAAGATTATTTCAATTTTGAGAATATTGATTTTGTTTCACATGTGAGAATGAGTAATTGTTTCACATTTTAGTTTTTTTTAACCACGATAAAATGGAAGTATGAAAGTGTGAACCTTCAATCTCAAGGAAGGAAGAAGTAAGTGTCAATTAACGTTGAGTTATTACACGTTGGCTAACCTGAGTTATGTTCATGTTGGCTAACCTTTTTACTTTGTTGGTTTAGGGACGTCGATATATCTAATAACTACTATGGCCAAATGACATCGAGACATGTGATTTTTTTATTTTATTTTTATTTTTTAGGGAATGAGCTCAAACTCCATGGTAAGGACTACCTACTAAATCTGTTGACGAAAAAAATATTATAAAGTGTTGAAGCAATTTTTGGGAAGCTGGTTGGATCAGAAGTCGGGGTTAACCGTATCATGTACTCCGAGTGATTCGACCGTCAAGTGATCAAGGAGAGGTTGAGTTTAGCAAGGAGAAGCCGTGACCCGATCAGTTAAATAGGGGAGGGACGAGATCTTGTTTTTGGAAGACCAAGGGAGTTGATAGTATACATGAGATCTTGGTCGTGTAAGTTGAGGCGAAGGCAACTTGCATAGAGAGAATATGCGTGGATGTCGATATGATACACTACACTTCGATGCTTAAGTCAGTATATAAGTTTAAGAGGAGAGAAGTAAAGAGTGGATTGAGAGGGAAAATGATTTACCTTGGAATGTGAGGTCTTTTTAATATATAGAATAAGCAGTGGTGTGAACACATGCACTGGGTCGTTGTTGCATTTGGCTGTGCAACTGCTCCACAAGGGCTACTATCGCAGTCGTGCAATGCATAGGGCCGTGCTACCCAACTTGCTTCTCTTTGGGTTGCTTTTTTCCGATCCAAGCTGAAATAATCGATCATGTTCGGACCTAACTTTAGCTATTACTTGTTTGGTGAATTTACCCTTTATACAAAATTTTATGTATTCGTCTCGTGAGATTAATCAAGGCACTCAACACACATAAATTGACCCAAACGTTCACATACGTACATGTACATGTGGGCTCTTCCGATGTTTCTCTCTTTGCCACATATCAAAATATCCTTACAAGTCGTTGGAGTAGGGGTAACTTTGGGATTCATCATTTTAAATGATTTGCAATTTGTGTGGTTAAAAAGATGAGTCAGTTTCTTGGTTTTGGGTATCCAACATTTATTAGCATTCTTGGATGCCTTTCAAACAACCCACTTTTATTTGTCCTACCAACTTCCTTTTTTCAATTCCCTTTAACCTAGGGGTCCTCCAAATTACGTATTTGCCCTCTAAAAACGTGCCCCTAACAATAAAGTTTCTTGAATTATAATGTGTTGTGAACAAATATTTGTATTTCTCTATATCACAAGAATTTTAAGTAATCTCAATACTAAATTAGGTGAATTAATTCTCATCAACCAAACACAACAATTCAAAAATTCTTTAGTATCTAAACATTTTCTTTTCTTTTCTTTTTTTCCTTCTAAATTTTAGGAAATTATGGTGTTAAGTAATATTATATGCTTCAATTTGTTTGATAGAATAAAATTCCTTTGCTTGAATGAGAAAGAAAATCAATCGGAATAAAAGTAATAATTATTATATAAAATTAGATTATACCTTTTAAAACAGAGTTATTTTGGAATGATTTGGTTTACTAACACTTAGGAGGGGAAAATCAACGTAGACAAAAAGAAAATGTTTAATTTTTTTAGTGGGATCCATAAATTTGAAAATTAAATTGAGATTTATTTTGCTTTGCCGAATCATATTCTCCTAAAATCAGAAATTTGATTCTTAGTTTGGTGTGGAATCCACAAGTTAAAATGGTTTTTTATTATACTAAAAAATATGGGTTTTTATTCATATTTATAATAGATAAATGCAATATTTTTATTCATATTTTTTTATTGTTTTAATTTTTTATAAAAAGGGACGATGTAGAGTTATTGTTTTTTTTTTTCCTTTTGTAATATTATGTAAGTGAAGAAGGAGAATTTGAACTCTAAAATATACAAAAATTGTATAGTTGAGTCTAATAATCCACAAGAAATTGTACTAAAAAAAAGACTTTTTGTCTTGAAAATGGTTTATTTTGAGTCAATTACAAAGTTATTGAATTGACTAAAACAGATTCCTTCGATATTTTTTCTATTTAAAAAAAAATTCCTCACCCAATAAGAAAAAACCAAATTGGGAAGGTAAAAACTAAACTTGGCTTCTAATATTTTAACAAGTTTATTCAAATACTTAAAATTTACTATTTTTTCTATTTTGGTTGGGTCCCTCAAATTTTAAAAAGTTTATTTTAGTSCACAAAATTTTTTTGGTCATTGAGTTTTTCAAATATCTATGGTCATCTTCTGCTTAAAAACAAAAATGAGTTTCGTCGTGGACCACCGAACTTTAACATATTAATAACATGACTTTTAAGCTAAAAAAGAAAAAAAAAACTTCAAATATATGCATTATTGTACTGACGTTATGTTAGTCAACATAATTCAACTAATTAAAATATATATCCTTAATAAAAAAAAGCTTAGAAGTGCAAGTCTCCGACTCCTCCACATGTTGTTGAACTAAAAAAACTATTACTGTGAACATATATTATAACCATTGAAATGAACAAATGATGAGAATATCTTTATCAATTAAGCTATACTCAGATTAACATAGTAATTTTCCATAGTATATTCACAGTAGGTGGGTTGAGAATTCAAATATCTAACATTTATTCAAATTAATGACAAAATAGTAATTAGCGTTTTGGAGTTCAATAATCAAAATAATTAAGCTATACTCGGATTAACAAATATATTTTTGAAAGAGATCCGAGATGTGAATCCCAACTCAAAAAATTATTTAAAAAAATTGAAAAACAGAAATGGAATATGTTTAAAAGGAAATTGAAGAATCGGAAAAGGCAATTACAATTACACTTTTTGTTGATAGGTTAAAATAATCAAACAGCTTGTGCGCAAAGCCAAAGCAGAGGCTGGCGGCGGCGGCGGCGACGGCGAAAGAAAGAATATGAAGGCAGCCGCCGCTCTCTCTTTTTCAAGATTCCACGTCAAAATCAAATTATTATATTCATTCTGAAAAATTAAGCCTAAGCCACCCTCGCCCGCATTTTTTATCCTCTGACCAAAAAAATATAAAATAAAAATAAAATGACAAAATACATTTTTGGTGCCTGAAGTTCGAGGTAGGTACCTACTTGATCCCTAAATTTTAAAATGAACACTTTTCGTCCCTGAAATTTGAAGTAAGTGTCTAATTGGTCCTTGGAATTTCAAACACTTTTGGTCCTGAGAAAATAGTTCGAACAGTTCCTGATTTTTTTTTTTACTATTAATTAACTAATTTTTAAAATGGTTGACAAATTGCAATTAAATTGTTTATTGTAGTTACTGATGTGATAGATTATATTAATTAAATGATATATGTCATAGTATGAATGACAAATGGCGGCGGTAAAGACGTGGTGGTCGCCGGAGTAAGGAAAAGAGAGAGGAAGAGATGAGGAGAGGAGAGAGAAAGTATCATCACCTACCTATATATTATTTAATTAATATAATTTTTCACATCAGTAATTACAATAAACAATTTAATTGTAATTTGTCACGTTATTTTAATATTTTTTAATTTATAGTAAAAAAAATCAGGGACCATTTAGTAGTATTCCTTAAATTTTAGGAACCAAAAGTATTCATTTTAAAACTTCTGTTCATCTTAAAACTTCAAGAACCAAGTAGACACATACCTCAAACTTCGTAAATTAAAAACGTTTATTTTGAAACTTTATAGACCAAATAGACATCTAACTTAAACCTTATAACTAAAAATGTAAGTTGTGGAATAAAAATAATAAAATAAAGTGCCTCATTTTGCCCTAAGAATTAAAATTAGAATTTCAACAATTAGTCAAACACGTAAGAGGAAAACAAAAGAAAAAATAATAATAATAAAGGATGCGATGCGATGCTTCGTCAATGTCATGGAATTTTGGGTCATAAATTCAATTCAATGGCGGTGCTTCTTCTTTGTTTCTCTTGTTCTTCAAATTTTTGGCGGTGATTTGTTTTTTCTTTTAATATAAAAGTGTAAATTCGAACTCAATCAATCGGGGATAGGAAATAGGTGCCTCCACTAGTTAATCAGGTTGGTGAATTTGTGATTAGTTTAATAAGCTTTTCTAAGAGTTTAACTTTTCAAAAACGTTACTTGTGAGTAGTTTTGTCCTCAATTTTGTCTCTTTATAGACCTACTTGAAATTGGTCCAAAGGTTTCGTTTTTCATGAAATTCACGTGCATCTAATAATATCTCAACACCAACCATCCAAATATAATTCTATAAATAAGACATCTTATATAATCTTAAAATCATTTCTAGAAGCCAACTAAAACCTAACTTAGTAACTACAATCAAGAGAAAAAAATAAATGAGGGAGGCAATTTTCCCTTAATTCATTTTAGACTAAAAAGGGTAATGATTTTAAAAGTTCTTTATCAAAATTTTGTACTCCCTCTATCGAAATTTCAAATCTCAATAGTTAAAATAAATTATATATATTATTTTAGAGAATAAATCATCCCACTNCAAGTCTAAAGAAAAAAAAAAAGGGGTAGAGATTAAAATTTTAACTTTAGAAATAGCACTATGCGCCGTCTAAATTGACATGAATTATCAACATTTCAATTATACTTATTTCAATAACCACAACATTTTTCTTATTACAAAATAATTAAATAAGCACATCCTTTCGACAATTTTCTTCACGTATGGCAAAATTATACTCATAGTATTTTATATTTTCTAAATTTTTATCATAGTTTTTTTAAATGAAAGGCAAGTCGAAATAATTATTTATTTTTTGTTTTCAATTCTCTATTAATATATTCAATTACTAATAGCTTCTTTTATCTTTACAAATTATTTTTTGGTTTTTCTAATAAAAGATAGCTCAAAACTTTAAAATTTATGGTATATTTTGAAATTTTATATTTTGGTTTTGAGATGTGCCTAAAAAATTAAAACAAATTCAAAAGAAAATTTTGAATTATAGAAATGTGATAAGATTTAATATTTTTTTCAAAATTAAGAATGTATAGAAAGTATATGATTATTAACAATGTCTAATGAAGGAAAATGTTGGGAAAGTCAAAGTTGGAAGAGACCTATTTAATCTAAAATTATAAAAGATTTGAATATTGTAATAAAGAAATTCTTATTTTTAAATTCATTGTTACCAAACACACTCTTGGTGTTCATAATTCATATAAGCAATTGTTTTAGACTAATAGTCAAACTTTATTATTTGATTTTTATATTGTTTTTTTTTATATTTTAGTTAAACTCAACCTTAAAAAATAATATATTAGAAAATGATAAATTAGTTTAAAGAGTTGTACAAAAATTGACTCAATTATGTAAAATAGTTTTATTGAAAAAAAAAACATCTTAAGGCATTTCTAGAAAATCATTATCATTAATTTGAATTTGGGTATCTACCAAAATTTCTCCCAACTTTTATTAGGAACAAAAACAATTTTATATATTTTAAGTTGATAGATTAATTAATCATCTGGATCTTCGTCTAAGAATCCAATTTGATATCGGTATTTTAAAAAGTGATTATTTTGTTCTTCTCATTTTTATTTTTATCTCATTTTTTCAATCATAATTTTAGAGTGTAATTTTACTAACTATATTTACTAACTAAATTTTTTAAACGTATAAAAAGTTTTGAAGTGTTAAAATTTTGCAAATGGGACAAAATTAATTACTTTCCAACTATACATGAATCATATCAAACTTTTTTAGAGTATTAGAACTAAAATGAACAAACATTAAAAAAAAATACATGAATCGAATAGTACATTTTAAAAGTATAGAGATTAAAATAAATTAAAATAAAAGGTTCAGGGCCAAAATAATATTTAAACTAAAAATGAATTACGGGTTGAAAATGAACTAATTTGAGTTGAAAAGTACTCATCATTTTTTTTTTCTTTTGGTAAATTTTTAGAAAATAATGTTATAGGAACCCGGTCGAAATTAAAACGGGAACCACGTGAATGTACCAAATATGCAATATTTCCAAAGTTCGGGACAAAAAACTAAGCTAAAACTAAATAAGATCACACGATATTATTTTTTTAGTAGGAAAAATATATATTTTAACCGGTTAATGATGTACCAACACGTCTTGGGTGGGTAGGGAAATAAAAATGGCAGGATCTTGGATGGACGGGGAATCTGGGCCCACGTTGTTCAGTGGGACCCACTGCTCAACGAAAGATGAGAATCCACTTGATCACTGTTTGACGTAAGATGGAGATTACATTGGATCCTCACGGACCCATTGGGTGCTGCCACGTCATTCGTGAGCCACACCGAACCGTCACTCTATCGTACGCTCCCCGTGATTTCTGCCTGGTATGTGAAAGGACCGAAATGCCCATACCCTGCACCAGCTCCGTCGCTGGAAAGCACAGGACAAGCCTGTCCAGATGCACGCTTCAAGCATCGCCCTTGTCTCCCACTCAAAATTTTATTCAAATTAAATGTTATGTTACACTATTTTATTTCTGTTTTTTAAAAATATTGTTACTAAGTTTTTTTTTTTTTTAATTTTATTTAAATTCTATCTATTTTATAATGTAGTTTTAAAATATCTATTTTTTTATTATTCTTTCAATTATTATCTATTTTAGTCATTGTACTTTTCCCAAACTTGTTTTGTTCCTTCTACTTTTTAAAAATAACCGTTTTGGTTCTTATTTGAAAAATATTAACACAGATTGTAAACATAATTGAAATATTTTAATACAAAGGCATAACTATATTTCAAGATATTAATTGAATGTGGTGTCGTGTCGCGCTTAAATTATGATTGAAAGTATGAGATAAAAAAGAAAATAAATGGACCAAACAACCACTTTTGAAAAGTACAATGACTAAATCAAATACTTAGAGAATAAAATGGACCAAAAAAACTAAAAATATAAGAATCGAAAGGGATGTTTTGAAAGTCTAGAGATCGAGTTAAAAGTATATATAAGAATAAAAAAACATTTAAATCATTTTTTTAAAAAAGTTAATTATGTCCTTGAATATATGAACTATATTGATTTTGAGACAATTATACAATTTGTCATTAATATGGACTATATATAATTCAAAATCTACCTAATTGGGCTTTATTATTTTCCACCAAATACTAATTTAATATAATAATTTCAATTTCCCTACTTGATTTCATAACAAAAATAATAATTTTCCCTTGTTTCTAAATGTCGCATATATGTTTTTTTTTTTCTTTTTATAATTTTAATGATGCAAAAGAAGGAACAATTGAACGTGAAGGTGGAAAAGATGAGAGGGTAAGTGGGGGGAAAACTTTATTGACCAAATATATTAATTGCTCCAAATAGCTCGACAAAGACATGTTTTTTTAATTTAGATTCTAAGTGGTGTAGCTTCTTTGACTCTTTCATGAAAGATCTTAAATAAATTGGACTTTATATTAATTGAATCTTGACCAATACATTCTATATAATCCAATCTCATTAAACCATCACTAATAATTTTATAGGTTAAATTTTTAGGGTTGTGATGGGTGGTGTTTCTGTTTTTCTGGTTTTTAGAAACATATATGTTGGTAAATGTTCAAGTTTCTCATTTTTTAATTTTGAGAAACGTTTCTAAATTTATGTAGAAATTTTGGGAACAAGATCAAAATTTTTGTTTATGTTTCCAATTTTTAATTTTAAAAAAATATATATGAAATAAAAGATTTATTTTATCATTATTGAGTTATAAAATGCATTATTCATATTTAAATACAAATAATATGTAAATTTTGAATATTTAATTAAAAAAATATTTTTCATATAAAACTTTACTTTTTTTTTTCTTTTTTAAGTTAAAAAGTATAGAGAACTACATGGTTGCTTCTTTTTCCTTTTTCAATTACAAAGATAGGAAAAAAAATAAGAAATAGTTACCAGTTTTTTTTTAAAGAATAAACAAAAAATAAAATAACTATGAAATTTGAAACGAGAAACAATAAATAAGAATGTAACCAAACAAACAAGTATGATGGTGTAATTTTAGAGTTTAAAAACCCTTAATTCAAACATGTCTTTATCTTAAGATAAGAAAGTAACCTAACAATCCAAAATTTTCAAACTTGTCTTTAATATACATTCAACCACAACTAAATTTCATTTATCGTTTTTTTAGTACGACAACATGTGAGAAGGGGATTTGAATCCACAACCTTTTAGTCGAGAATATGTGTATTATTAACCAGTTGAACTATACTAAAAAATTAGCCATATATCGTTTTTATTTTTAAGAAGATAAACTTTTTTTATAAAAGAGAAAAATTACTATAAAAGATCCATTTCGATTAATAATATTGTTGAATATTTGTTGACTTCCAACTCAATTAAATCTATATAAATATGATGATCTATATCATATTAAAAATTTAATACTTGCATAACTTTTATATTTCAATATGTTACTAAAAATTTTCAATTTAGCTCGTATACATAGTCGATTGAAGTTTAATTTAACTAGTCAAAATTTCAATATCTAAAAAATTTGAAGGTTTAAATTTCAATATATATCTTAACCACGTGAACTATACTGTAAATTGACCTTAATTTATCTACTCGTTATTACTAAAAAAACATATAATTAGTAATAACATATTATTATAATTTTAAAAATAAAAACAAGCGAAATATGTATTTGCTTGAACAGACGCGTAAAACGTCAAAAGTCAAGAATTGTTTGGAGATAAAAGTTGAAAAGAGTGAGATGTTTGTTTGGTTCAAAGAAAAGAACATAATAAATGCATGGTAGGGAAAAAAAAGGGTATATTGGGTAGTGAAAGCTTCTTCTATTTTAGCCACTTAAAACATAGTATTTGTTGTGCCGAAATTCCATCTATTCGTATGGTTGATGAAAGATTATGTGCTAGCGTGTGCGTTACTTGTAAGATCGAACTCAACACCAATTTGGTGCTCTACCTAATACACTCTAATGCCTAAAATGATCAAGAGAAGAGCATGAATATGGTACAAGATGTTGAGAATTGTTTGACTCCTCCTTTTATAGGGAACATTTTAAGAGATAGTGCTCTAGGAAAGCTAGGCGGTACGATTGGGTAGAGTTTTGGGCAGGTTGTTATAGATAGGTGAAATCATACTTCCTTCGCCCTATCATGCCTAGCTTGTACTTCCGTCAAATGTCAATAGATATATCGTTGGATATTCTTTGTCCAAGAAGAATGGACGAGAAAGATTGCTCGTCTTGGTGACACATGGGCTTTCCCATCTCGGCCTATCGGATTTGGACTTTGGTCCTCCACCTTCATGGCATTCAAAGATTCGCCCATGTGTTTTGTGTGTTTGATAACAATATTAATGAAAGAATTTGAAAATATAATAAAAAAGTGAAAATATTTAGACACTGAACTTAATGATAAATGAACATAAATTTTAAAAAAATTTTTACAAACTAAATAAATTGAGACATTATACAATTTAATTAAATTTTATTTTATAAGCCAATTGTGTTAGTCATCAACTTCCAAATATGTTGATTTACTTAAAAACTAATCTAATTTTCATCGTTAATCTTCTAGTAAATACAATAATTTGGATGTACGATCTTGAAAAAGAACATTATTTAATATCTTAATCAATTAAACTATGCTTGAATAGATGATAATTGTGGATCGTATTCGGTTTTGTCGGGTCGTGAGGAGAAAGGGGAGTGGGTGGCGGAGCCCTGAGGAAAGGAAGTATGTCAAATATTCAAAGCACATGGGCGTTTGGTTTGCGGGTAAAACAAGCACACATCCCTTTCCCTTACACCATGGCCTCTTCATTCATATTCCATATTCCTATTAACCTCAATTTGGGATAATTTAAAAAAAAAAAAGAAAGTAAGAAGTGTTTTATTAAGCATTTTGAGAACAAAAATTAATTAACTAAAAGTATTTTTTAAGTGCTTTTCTTAATCTATTTTTAGAATTTCTCAAAACTACTGCTCAGTATTAAAATTTTGAAAAAGTATGGTAATTAATCCTACTTAAGTATTTTAAAAGGAACATTTTGGTCTCCGAGGTTTAAAAAACAAGTTTAAATAGTCTCTAAACTTATTGATATTTAATTGATTCGATGGAACGCGGATGTTATGATTCAAATTATGCGGTATTTTTTACGTTGTTGATTGGACGATTGATGTGATAGCTCCCTCTTTGTCTCTTCCCCTCCCTCCTCTATGTTTCCCTTCTTCTCCCATAGATTTATCATAGCCGATTGTTTTCCTCTCTTCAAATATGGAATAAAGGAAGCTTTTTAATTCGTTGTAGATTTAAAATGAACAAAGAATTTACAAATTTAAAATGCGTGAGTTGGAAGAAACAAAAGCTTCATTCATTCGTTCCAGATTCAAATGGAGTATGACAAAGAGCGGCATATAGCAATGGGCGAAGTGACGAAAATTTAGCGCCAATGAATTTGTTGAGAGGAGGGAGAAGGAGAGAGGAGGACGGAGAAGAGAGAAAGAAGAGAAAGGGAGAAAGCAGATTGTCACACTAACACTTCACTAAAAAAAATGTCATATAATTAAAAGTGTCATGTTTGTAAAGTCCAACCAACAATTAATGTCAAAGAAAGCATACTTCAGCTGTAATTAAAAAAATCTATATGGTAATATTTTAAAAATAAAAAAATTATAAAAGTGAGTACCTTGTTCAACTTTTCATCTTATTTAGTAAAAGGACGAATGTTATTTGAAAAAAAAAATACGAGTTTCTCAAATATTAATTTATTTTAAGTTGGTTTAAAAAAGAAAAATTGTCTTTATCATATCAATAAAGAAAAAAAAAAACTAAAAAAGATTCACTTTTTCAACACTTGTTTAATGGAAAGAGTCCATTTTCCAAAACAACAAACTTGCAAATAAATAAAAAATAATAATAATAATGGATGGCGGGCCCCACCTCCCACGAGCACGAAACGGTTGGGAAACCCTAGTAACGGCAGATGACGGTTCCGGCCGTCATGACGGGAAAGACGCAGAAAAGATCCCATCAGTGGCCCCGTCCGTTAAAAATGGTTTGACGAGCCGTCAAAGTGTGGGACCCAAAATCCAAATTCCGAGACACCTCCTTATAGTTATGCTCCACGTGCCCATATTTAATTTAGGATTTAAGGATTTTTTTAAAATATTTATTTTCGGAAAACTTTTTGACGAAATATCCCCAGGTTCCTACTTCCTAGGCCTTATTTACGTGTAATTTGCGCGTCGAATAATTTACAATTTTGAAAAAAGTGAATTAAAGAGAAAATAAATTAAAAAAAAAAAGGACAAAACAAGAACGTAACGTGTTGAGGGTTAGGACCAGACCATTCAAAATCGCCAACCGTTCGGCCGTCCCTTGCAAGAGATAAGATTTGTTCCGTTTCTTTTAAAGATTATCCCTATATTATTTTTAAAATATTAAAAAATATATAAAAATATCGATAAAATTACAAATTTGGTATCTGGACTTTAAGGTATCGGATGGATCCTCAACTTTAAAAGATATCTAATAAGTCTTTCAACTTTCAATGGTACGTTGATTAGATTCTTAAATTTTACGAAGTGTCTAGGCTCTAACATATCCAATACAAAAATTTATGAATCTTGGATACTTTTCAAAGTTTAAAAATCTATTACGGGTGTTTGAAGAAGTAACACCCACTTTTCAATTTTTTAAAAATTGTAAAATATGGAAGGTTAACCCACGTAGAATAAGCAAAAGTCCAACATACCCTTAAAGAACATAAATCTCAAATAATGATATACCTTATACATATACATAATTAGATATACTTGATTATGAGAGTTGATGTGTCAACGATATAACCAATACACTTGATATATTATTTTTCTTTACTATAATTAGTTTCTCTTATTATATTGTGTTATTTACAGATTTTAGATGAAATTTATGCTTTTTTATAACTTAAACACATGTATTCTGTACTTGATATGAATGTTGATATATCATTAATATACCTAATTTGTTATATTATTGGATGAATTGATAACATTGTTATATAATCATTATATACACCTTATTTGAAATACCATTTTCGATAATTTAAAAGGGTAAAATCAATATAATTAAAAATTAGATTTCAAATCCAAAAATTGTTTATATATTTGTAAATATACTAAATATTTTAGTTACTTCTAATCTATATTATATAAAAAAACTTGAAAATTTAGAGAATTATTAAAAATATTTTATAAAGTGGAATGACTAAACTTAAAATGGATTCGGAGTACTATTCCAACCAAATTACTTTATTTGTCTTTCTTCTTTTTTTTTTTATGTCAAATTTACTTTTTTTGACTTTTTTTATTACTAGGTGTTGAAATTTGTTGATTATCATCAGTGTTGTGTTAGAATTAGAAATTAGAATGATTCCTTTTTCTTTTCTGTACTAGATTTTTAAAATGATGGGAATTATTGAGATTAATAAATTGATTTGCCAAAAGAAACTGAAATTTTAGAAATATGGGGACAATGTTAACATTTTTTTTAGAATATATATTATAAATTTAGGGTATGAATTCGAATATTCAACTTATTAAAAAGTTATTCATATTTAAGTCGGTTGAATCATATTTAAATTAACAAATAAAAAGGTGAAATTGATAAATGAATGAAAATTAAATTTTAACATCTTAATTTTCTATAATTTTAGTCATACTTTATCTTTAAATTAAAGTTAAAATTTCAATATCTTTTTCCTATAACATTAAGAGTCAAATGTAATTTAGGGATTTTTTGAGAAAAAAAAAAAGGTAATAGGGCTTAAAATATGTTAGGAAAATATTTGGTTGGTATGGATCCTCAACACAACTAAAAAAATTGACAACTCAAAGAGAAAAAAAATATATATATATATATGTATTATTTATTTATATTTATATTTATATTTCTTCCGTTTAATTTTAAATATTTAATGACAAAATTAGTATATTTTTCTGGCGGCAGTTATTTGAAAATAAAGTGAAGACAGTAAAATAAGGGGTGGTGAAAAACGTGTCAATGTGTGGAAACTTCCAATTTAATCCTTCCGTAAATCGTGGAATAATCCTGCAACATTAAAGATTAAAGATGATTTATGAGGGCATTATCTATCCATGATTTTTTTAATGTTTTTTTTTAATTAAAAGTAGTCTTGAAATGATCGAAAATATTATTAGTCTATTAAAAGTACTTTTTAAGATAATCTCCAAACAAAAATAAAAATTTAAATACTTCTTAAGATTTTTTATTGTGGTTTGGTAAAATAATAATAATTAGAAGGTTTAAATACTATTTGGTTGTCCTTAATTTTTAGTTTATTTTCGTATTTTTCTTTTAAAAAAAGTCTATATTTTAAAATATATTACTAAAAAATGGAGGTCCAATTTTAAAATGACAACTTTATCCAAATGATATATATTTGTAATATATATATGACTACTCATATATGTACGTGATTACTTTTGATATACTACTGATATGAGTGTCTGATATACTACTGATATGAATATCTCGTATACTATTGATATAAGTGAAATTTTTGCTATATTTAAAATTTTAACAAATAAGTGACTTGTTTTGAAATACATAAAAGATTTTTTGTTACCAACTGCAATTTTCTTAGGTGCAGTATAACATATTACTATTCTTTTTGTTGTTTCTCATTTTTTTTTAGATATTCAAACTCACAACCTTTTAATCATAAATATATGTTTTAACTACAACTATGTCTAGATTAACCATAACTACATTTGTTGAACTGATAATTTTTTTTCTAAACTCTATATTTGTGTTTAGGTAATATTGAAGGTTGGAAATATTGTTATTTCCTACATTTCTTTTTAAATACAAACACATAATTTATAGAATGGAATGTATATATTTGGTAATTTATTAACTATTTTTAAAGTATTTGGTAAATTTGTGCAAGTTTGGCTATGATGCATATATAGATACTGGAGTATTTAATAAAAGATAAATTTTAATTTTAATCTCTACTATTTGAGAATATTTTTAAAATTTTTTAATTTTTATAGTTTATTATTATTTTTTTAATTTAGTCCCTTTTAGTTTATTAACATTTTCTAATCATATGTTAAAATTGCATGATGGTAAAGTTAAATGGTCAGACATCATACTTAATAAATTAGTAGAAATCTTTTTAAAAAAATCAGACCACCTAATAAATTAATTTTAAATTGTGGTTTTCTAAAAACTATTTTCAACTTTAGATAAAAATGTAAATAAATGGTAGAAATGTTGATAAACTCTTATTGGAGTATTGGAGTATAGCAATAATAACTTTACTTTTTTTTTTTTAATAGTGACTTAAAAATCAACATTTACTTCATTACATATAATATAATTGAGAAAAGAGATGATACAAATACAATTAGTATAATGATTTATAATTTATAACACCATTTTGAAATTAAGAAAAAACATTGATGTTAATACTAATTATTAGAAACATACAAGTAAAAACAAAATGATTTATTTTGAATGTATATATAGTCAATGGAAACACATTTTTTTAATACATCGGGGAGTGCTTATGAATCATGATTAACTGAAAACAATTTTTAGATATTTTATAATAAACTTTAGTACATGGTTGAATCAAGATCTGCAAATATTATTTTTTATCAAATGGAACATGATACTATTCGTTAAAAGAATAATATTGAACGACGAATTTTTGTTTAATATGTGAAAATAGATAAATAAATCTAAATAAAAGACCATCATTTTCATTAGAAAAGTAGTAAAACAAATCCGAGGTTGAATTCTACAAGGATCAGGTTGGCTATATTTTCAATCGGATGAGATATGGAGGAACGAGCTATGCAAGGTAAGAAACGACATAGAAGGAACAAACATTTTGAAGCTTAAATTGGTTCGAGTTTGAGTTGAGTATGACAGAATTATATACTTGTGCAGAAGTGATGTTCATTTCATAAGCAGCGGACTTACAAGTCTGTTGGAAGTGCTCTCACATGAGGTTGAGATGGTTACGGGCTATCAGACCTGATGTCGGTATCCTCAAGTCGATTGACAAGAATTTAGGTAATTCTCCAATTGGTTTGGTTTAAGCTAAGTCTTAAGTGTAGGTCGATCTTCTCCTTTTGATTAGATAAGCAATTCGAGTATTATCGAAATTATTGGTCCACGTGTTAGGTTGAATTTTACCTCAAACAACATTATATTCAAATAATTCAAATATCTTATTTTAGTTCAACTCTGCATACAAAATAAATTTGATGATTAATGTTATTACTATTTTATAGAATATAACATAACATGTGCATGAAAATTCTAATTTTTTAACAGAAAATTTGACCATAAAATTTTTTTTTTCATCGACTCGATCAATAGACGTATGTGACTGAAGCAGCAATAGGTCTTAAAATGAATTTAGTTTCCGTATTAAATAATTAAAAGGGATCTAGAGAATAAAATTTTGTCTAAAGGCAACTTTTTGCTCAGGTATTTTTATCTTTTGTTTATTTGAAAAATGTAAAAATCAAAATGGTCCTTTTTAACCTAAAGAATGGTAAAATTACAAATTAGGTCTAATAGGCACTAACTTTCAATTTTATTAGAATAAATCCCTAACTTTGTTGACGATTTAAAAAAATTCATACACCTAAACTAAATTTTGTGTAGGATAAGATTGTGATATTTCAATGTTGCATCATGTCCGTGAATAATTAAAGAAATGACAAATGAATTAGGAACTTATTAAACAGAAGTTCAATGACTTCTTAAACACAATTTTTTAAGTTGAACAACTAAATTTATAATTTAATTTAAAAGAGACCCAAATTAACATTATGAAATACATAATTCAAAATAGATCAAAATTAGAACTACGAAAGATTAAAATAGACATTCATAGACAAAAGAAAAAAAAGGAAAGTAAATATAATTTAAACCTTCAAAATATAATATATTTGGAGTTCTTAGACATACAAACTATCATAGATTATTCATTTGTTCAAAGAAATTAAAATAAATCAAATAAATTTAAAGATAATTAGTTAAAATCTCATAATTGTCATCTATCTAGAAATTAATTTTATGTGTACTGTAATAAGATTTTCTAAAAAAAATAATAATAACATTAACTGCGATTGCGTGAGATTAATAAAGGTGCACACGAGTTGGTTTGGACCTCCTAAATAACAACAATAATAATAATTAAAAGAAAGAAAAATATATATATATATATAATTCAAACTTCTTGAAACTCATGATTCAATTCAAAGATGGGCTACAAAAAGAATTTATTAATTTGATCTGATAGAAAAAAAATTGAGGGGAGAGACCAATGACGTGGCAAGATCCTGACGGTCCGCCACAACAACACCAAAACCCACGAAACTTCGTGCCACCTTCATCGTGAATCTCGTTGGCCTTACAATATCGCGATATTTAAAAAGAGAAATACAAAATATCGCCACGTAAGCATGGATAACCCGAGGGCGAAGCCTCGGGAGATGTATTTGCTTATGGAATTGGAGGGTCCCGCATGAAAGTAGGCCACGCGGCAACCCGACGCTGATTAGTCCACAGTTGAAGAGAATCTCAGTACTAAAATCGGAAAAAATAAAAATAAATAAATGAAAAATAAAACCGGGTCATTACCCGGGTCCACGGGCTTCCAAGATCCTACCCGAACCCGAGAGACATTCTCCTATAAAAAGGCGCTGGCTTGTGCATGCAAATCTCGCTCATCCTAACCTCGTTAACGCATCCGTCGTCTCCGAGGCTTTCCCAATCCCCAATTCCCATTTCTCTCCGCGTTTTCTCCGTTAGGTTTCCGTCTATTTTTCTCCTGCCTTTTTCCCGGAAAATTTTCCCATCCTTTTTCCGTTCTGGTTCTTCGAGGAATTTCAATCTCTTCCTTCTTTTTGTTCTTGATTTTTGTAATCCCTTTTTTCTTTCCTTTTTCGCGTCCCAGATCTGCATGGTGAAGGCCGTTTCGGTGCTCGAAATTTGAGTGTTTGTTCCGGATTTCGTAGCTTTAATTCGTGTTTCTCTGTGTTGAAATTCTTCTTCTGAGCGATCCGCGGTGGGATATCGGAAGTTTATAGGGGAGCGTGGTGAATTTGGCGGTGGCAATAGCTAATTTTTCTGCTTCTTTTGGGGGGGTAGCCGGGGCCTCGGCCTCGGCGGGTTTTAAAGCCCCCACTTGCACAAACTGCGAATCTTTCATTCCTTTAACAATCTTCTAACTTTTCTTTTCCTTTTTTTTTCTTCTTCTTCCTCTCCCATTTTCTTATTAATTTCTTGATCCGTCGAGGGAGAGATGCCGGCCCTGGCTTATTGCGTGGACGCTGCTGCAGCTCCTCCTGGCTACGCTTTTGCTGGGGATAGCTCTCTTCCGTCGCCGGTATTGTTTTCCGGCGGACCTCCGGAGACTACCATCTTCAACCGTGCCGCTGCCACCGCTGCTGCTGATAATTCCAATTGGTCTCCTGCTCTTTCATCTGCCCTTTACAAGATCGACGGATGGGGTGCGCCTTATTTCTCTGTCAATGGCTCTGGAAACATTACTGTTCGTCCTTATGGTACGGCGACCTTGGCCCATCAGGAGATTGATCTGCTGAAAATTGTGAAGAAGGCCTCAGATCCGATTTGCTCCGGCGGATTGGGCTTGCAGCTTCCTCTTATTGTGCGGTTTCCCGACGTGCTGAAGAACCGTCTGGAGTCTCTCCAGTCGGCATTCGACTATGCCATTCAATCTCAGGGCTATGATTCTCATTACCAGGGTGTTTACCCGGTCAAGTGCAACCAGGACCGGTTCGTTGTTGAAGACATCGTCAAATTCGGATCTCCCTTCCGTTTTGGCCTGGAGGCTGGATCCAAACCAGAGCTACTCCTCGCAATGAGCTGTTTGTGCAAAGGGAACCGAGATGCTCTTCTGGTATGCAATGGATTCAAGGATGCGGAGTACATTTCTCTGGCGCTTATCGCGAGGAAGCTCGCTCTGAACACGGTGATTGTGCTCGAACAAGAAGAAGAGCTTGATTTGGTTATTGATTTGAGCAAACGGCTGATGGTTCGCCCTGTGATTGGCATGCGTGCGAAGCTGCGAACTAAACATGCCGGCCATTTTGGGTCTACCTCAGGCGAGAAAGGGAAGTTTGGTCTGACCACCACGCAGATTCTTCGCGTGGTTAGGAAACTTGAACATGCCGATATGCTTGATTGCCTGCAATTGCTACATTTTCATATTGGATCCCAGATCCCCACCACTGCCTTGCTCACCGATGGCGTTGGTGAGGCTGCTCAGATCTATTGTGAATTGGTTCGTCTTGGTGCCAATATGCAATTTGTTGACATTGGAGGTGGTCTGGGAATTGACTATGACGGTTCCAAGTCTGCGGACTCTGAGTTATCTGTTGCTTATGGGCTTGGAGAGTATGCCTCTACGGTTGTTGAAGCAGTTCGCTGCGCTTGCGACCGTAGGTCCGTGAAGCACCCAATAATCTGCAGCGAGAGCGGCCGGGCAATTGTCTCTCATCACTCTGTTCTGATTTTTGAGGCCGTTTCTGCTAGCACTTATGAGGTCCCATCCATGAACTCGCTTGAATTGCAGTATCTTGTCGATGGGCTTACAGATGATGCTCGTCTCGATTATCAGAACCTCTCGGCTGCAGCATATATGGGTGAGTACAAGACATGCTTGCTTTATGCAGATCAATTGAAACAACGCTGCGTTGAGAAATTCAAGGATGGGTGTTTGGGAATGGAACAATTGGCTGCGGTGGATGGGCTTTGTGCTCTCGTTTCGAAGGCAGTTGGAGAGCTGGACTCTGTGAGAACTTACCATATGAACCTCTCTGTTTTTACCTCAATCCCCGATTACTGGGGTATTGAGCAACTGTTTCCAATAGTCCCAATTCATCGTCTTGATCAGAGACCTTCTGTGAGGGGTATTCTGTCTGATTTAACCTGTGACAGCGATGGGAAGATCGATAAGTTCATTGGTGGTGAGTCGAGCTTGCCTTTGCATGAGCTGGAAGGCAATGGCAATTTGTCTGGTGGAGGTGGGCGATACTATCTTGGGATGTTTCTGGGTGGGGCTTATGAGGAGGCTCTCGGTGGAGTTCACAACCTGTTTGGTGGCCCGAGTGTGGTTCGGGTGATGCAGAGTGATGGGCCGCATAGCTTTGCGGTCACTCGCACTGTGCCAGGGCCATCGTGCGGGGACGTCCTCCGAGTGATGCAGCACGAGCCCGAGCTCATGTTCGAGACCCTCAAGCACCGAGCGGAGGAATTCGGGCAGGAGGAGGATGGTGGTGGGGGCATTGCCAGCAGCCTGGCCCTGTCCTTCCGCAACATGCCTTATTTGGCCAGTCCTTCTTCCTGCTGCAACGAGAATGATTATAACGGTGCTGTGGATTCTGGTGCTGGCGATGGCGAGCAGTGGACTTACTGCTACGCCTGAGAATGTATTAAGACTTAGTCTCAGCCATCCCTATTTAGTTATTGCTTTCTTCTCTAGTGGGTCTGTTTTTGTTGTCCATTTGGGTCCGTCGATGTATTTCCATTAATTTCCTTTTTTTATTTGGAAAAAAATGAAAAAAAAAGAACCCCCTTTTTTACTTTCTTGGTGTGTTTCAAAGGGTCATGAGAGCACAGCAATAGCAGCATGCTCCTTTTCCTTTGGCCTTTCTTTTTTTCCTTTTTTAGTACAGAGAAGAGGGGATGGGAACCGAATCCACCCTTTTGTAAATTCGGATCTTGTTCTCTCTTTTGTCACTATGTAGACTCTTGAGTTTCCTTCCATCAGAAAAGAAAAAGAAAGAAAAAAAAGCTGTCAATAGCTATTTTTCTTTTCAGATCTCAACTTCTTATGGTGCAACCTCACTTAAAATCCATTGTATCTTTGCACCGATTCTTCCTCCCTCTTCTCTTCTGAAACAACATTTATATTATGCCTTTGCTGTATGATAGAGGGCCGAGTTTGTTTCTTGTTTTCAGGTTGTGAAGCAGTACAGGGCTTTCGGTTGACGACATTTCCGAATTAGCTTGCGACGAAAGAAAAATCCATCAATAAATGACGAGCAAGGGAAGGGGTATTGTCATTATATCTTTTGATTGTATAGTGTGTTTTGATGGGAGTGGAGATTTGGCTTTGGATGGAGCTTATCTGCAAATAAAATGGATATGGGTTTGGTGTCCACAAACTGACTGATGGTTCTGCCCAATATTTTTCAGCCTCAAATTGGTCCTGTGGTCAACGAACTGAATTGTGAGGTAGATTCTCCTGTTCATGTAATTTAATCGTTTTTCTAAATTCTATTTTAGGCCTGTATTAATGATATTAAGAAATTTGGCAAAAATGATGGGCCTCTGATGTGAGTATGGGGAAGGAGAGAAACAGAACAAAAGACAAGTTGGAATATACTAGTTTCATACTTTTGAAACCAAAAAATATATATATAAAATCTGTAAAGGTGAAATCTAGAGTCCACTTGATGATGGGTGTGAAAAAGCATCACTGTAATGAAATTTTAACACTTTTTTTTTTACTTGGCTTCCGCAGAAGAATCAATCTCTCTATGTTGATTTCTTTTTCTCTGTATCTGATTTCATTCTGGACTCCTCTTTGAGCATCCTGGTGTATTAGGGAGACTATGAAAAGTTGATCCTTTTAACTCTTTCATAATCAAAAGATATATGAGCAAAGACATTTGTTGTACTAAAAAAAGATTCTCAACACGTTCCTTGTATATGTGTGTGTTTATTGAGAGACAGTTGATTTGACGGAATCACACTCGTTGGTATTGTAGGAGGAAAAATCATGTTATTGCATAGCTCATCGAGTTTAAAAAGTGTACCTTTCGTATTCAGGTTGGTATTGTTGGAGGAAAAATCATGTTATTGCATGACTCCTTTGAGTTTAAGAAGCGTACCTTTTGTATTCAGGTTGGTTTTTGATAATCTTGTGGTTTGGGCAGTGACGTGGTACCATTTTATGTTGAGTCCGAGGGTGGAGATTGATCAAGAGGAGAGATTACTAGGTAAGCCGAAAGAGATCATCTAAAGGGGATGACAGCGATAATTATATTTAAAAAATATATATATTTTATCTCATGTTAACGTGGTTAATAATATGAAATTAATGTGAAAAAGAAGTGTGCACCTTCTTACCTTTTAAAGACCAAAACGTCGATTGACTTGTCTCAACACAAAGCAACTATGGTGCCTTTTGAAGGAGAGTATTTGTGAAGAGAAGCCATAGCATTTATTTATTTTTTGAATGTCGTGATTAATAAATTATTTTGAATTTTGTATCTAATACATCTTTAAATTGTTAAGAAGTGTTACAACTTTATTGGACATATACTTGAAAGTTTAAACACTAATTAACACCAGGGACAACTCTATTTCTAAAGACCAAACTTGTAATTGGACCAAAATGTTGAGTCATTTGTTAATGAACATTGGTTAAGAAATATATTTTCGACTAAAATGTTGGAATTACATAGAACAAAACAAAAAAATAATAATAAAATCTTGTGAGTGGTTTGGCAAAAGGGTCAAGTTGGGCTTTGATGGTTATCCGGGGCCTTCAAATGAGGAGCTTAAACTAAGCCAAGTTGGGCTTAGGTCAGGTCTCTTAAAATATGGGCTGGGCCGAAGGTCAAGCCCAAGCCCGACTAACATATGGTGTTAACTGCGGCTTATAGTTTTTTACTTTTCTATGGTTGAATTTTATGTGAAAATTCTAAAACAAAAATGGGCGAGTCTTATGTTTTATCCATAAGTTTAAATAAATATCTCTAATTTTTATTTTTATGTGTCATTCATTATTCATTCTTCAGATATTTTTATTTTATTTTGATATTTATAACTTGATATTTGATAATGTAGAAATACATAAGTAGACTTACAATCGTTTAGGTAGAAAATCCAAAATTTGGGCCAAGGTACTATAAGGGTCAAGCTCACCCAAACTAGATGAATTTTTTTATATTTTAATCCATAAGTTTTAATTTATTTTTTAATAATAATTAAATATCAATAAATATGTTTATGAAAAAATAGTATTTGTATTAGTTTCTATTTTAAATAATATATCGATTCTTATTAACAATTTCAATAGAAAATTTTACTGTTATATTAAAAAAAATGTCGAGGGAGAAAAGTGATAGGGCGAGGAATTTATTCTTAGTCCCGTTTGGGTTATGATCCATTTTCATTTTTATCTTTTAAAAATCAAAGAGTTCCAGGAAATTTGGTGGGGTATTTTTGGAAATAATGCTCCAAAATACCTCATTTAGAAAAATGATAAAATAATGTTTTCTTTGTTTTTGTACAAATAAATATACTATTTAAAATGTAAAATAATATAAATATCATTTATTTAAAAAAGATATATAATTTAAACCTTTTTCTATTTGATTTATCATTTATTTAATTATTTTAAGAGAATTTAAGAACAATAAAATAATTATAAAACAATGTTTTCAATTTTTCCTATTTGATTGATTTTACTATAAAATAAAGTTACATTTTAATTAAACGTTCTTTAATGCATTAGAAAATACAAAATTCAAATTACGACTTGAAATTTGAAATTCTTTTATAAGATAACCACACCAAATATATTTTCAAATATTGGGAAAACAAAAATTCGATTTTGTTTTCTTCTAAATTCCTTATCTTCATATTTAAAAAAATATATATATATATCTTCAGAAACACATTTTTTGAATTACAAACCCACCATTCTGCGTATTAAAAAAAATTTAATATATTAAAAAAGAAAAGAAAGAATAGAATGAAAAATAAATGAATATAATTATATTTAATTTATAATGACAAATCTTGACCTTTTCGACGGCATCCGCTTTGGTCTGAGTTGCAGAGGTCGGTCACAGCTTCTCTCTCGTCTCCTCCATTGAGGTACTGCAATTCCATTCTCACCATTCTCACTGCTTTTACTCCTAGGGTTTTTATTCGATCTCACCAAATTCTCCAGAATTTTCATATTGCGTTTCTCCTTGCAAATCAGATTTTGGTTTCTGTAAAATTCCGTCGCCAATTAGCTCCGATTCGTTCATATCGCGGCTCTTTGTTTTTGTCCCTTCAATTTTCTTGCTTCTGCTTGTGGATACTGGATAATAGTATATTTTTCAAGATGAACTAGCTATATTAAGCTTACATCGCAGTAAAGGCCGTCGTTTCCTTTGGTTTGGAAAGGGAATAATTGAGAAGAGAAGAGACTTGTAGCATATCCAATTGCCCCCACATTTTCGCTCCAAATCTATGGTTAAGGGTTTTGAACCTTGCTTATGTATATGGTGATTGATGAAGTTGAGCTTCTTTATGTATCACTTGTGATGATCCATATCTGACCTGACCTGGTTTTTTGTGTGTTTGTGYGCGCGCTGAGGTCTGTGCTTGTTCTGTTCTGAATAAACTATGAGAGTTTCAGAACCTTTTCTTTTGCATATGGGATGTTGTGTGATTTACATGTTTATCTCTTTACTTGGTATTCGTTAAAGTGAGATTATCTTATCTAATTGTTTCGTCTTCTACCTTGAGCTGTTTTCTATTAACTATTTCGTACGGCCATTGGTAGGTTCAGTATTTGGTGTGATACTCTGCAACCTTCTACACTATGGTACGTAACGTTATTTAAATCATATTTTGGCCAATCCTCTCCCTCCCAAAGGAAAAAAGAGTGTGTCTTTTGTTTGATCTTAGAGAAGGGCTGGATTTCTGTAAAACCCTTTGGACTAGTTAATTTTTTTATGGTTTATTTTGGTATCTAGTGGTTGTTTAGGTATGTTTTCAAGAGAGTTTTTACAGACTAATTTTTTGAGCTGTTCGAGAAGGTCATTATGAAAAATTTTCCCCCATATATTAATTTAAAATATATGATTTCAGATCATAAAATGGTTATTGTGAACAGTTAGTTATGAAACATATGAAAAAAATCGAAATACTAATTCTTTCTATTGCCATCTTCTGTTTTGAAAGTTGTTTTTGAAAAATATCTTGTAAATTTTATTTTATTTTATTTTTACATCAAAGAAACTACATTTTAAAACAGAAGCTTCCAAAAAACACTCTTAAAATTTGAATGGCTGAAAAAATCTGCACTATTTTTTATAGGAAGATTTCTGTAACATATTTTCCATCATTGAAAGTCTATAATGAAGACCCTTCCTTATACAATTTATGATATGGAACTGAAATAGGCATAATTTTTAAATTGTGGTAGCATCCAGAACTTGAGTTTCTATTATCCACTGGACCACTCATGAAATATTACTTAATAAAATGTTAGTCGGCATATATATTCTTTTTATTTTTTCCTTTTTAAAGTTTAAGTTTACAATAGTGTTATATAATATAATCTTAAATGTTTGCTGTGGCCATGCAGTTCTTTGACGGATATGGATATCATGGGACTTCATTTGAGCAAACATATCGGTGTTATCCAGCATCTTTCATTGAAAAGGTTGCTGAGCATTTTTTTTAGCTCAATCATTTACTTGTTTAAGCTAATATATATATATATATATATATATATATATATATATATATATATATTTAAAAATTATTAGCTAAAGCTGGTTTTAATTTCATCATCATCCTTCAGTCCCTTAATAGTGGAGCTATCAGATCATTCTATTTTTTCAGTCATCCTCTCATATTTTTATGCCCATCGACAAAGTTTTTGAAATGAAATAGTAAAGAGAAGGATGTTGATCTCATTGAATCTCGAATGTGCTCATGTGCAGTTTGGTTGGAGGGGTGAAGTAGCTCCTTTTCTAGGTTGTTTAGCTTGTTGAATTAAGTCATATATAGATAAAACTTTGATTTTGTATATTGAAATATGTCTCTACTTTAAAAATATAACATATTTTTTAGTCTAATACCTGTTTATTTCATCTTAAATGCAGCCACAAATTGAAACTGGTGACAAAAGTAAGTTTTATGATTTGTGTCACTTTCTATGGTCAAAATATTCCATTCTTGCTAATGTATCTTTGTATGTTTACCTCTTCATTTCAGTCATAATGCCTCCTTCAGCCCTTGATCGCCTTGGTATTTTCTGCTTTTGCTATGAATTTGTTCCTTTTATTGTTCTTTATATTTTTTGTTCCGTATGTATTATGTAATTATAATTCAAAATTAAACTAAAATCTGCAGCATCTTTGCATATTGATTATCCGATGTTGTTTGAGCTTCGGAATGACGTTACTGAACGACTTTCCCACTGTGGTGTTCTGGAGTTCATTGCTGAAGAGGGAATGATCTATATGCCTTATTGGGTAGTCACTAAGTGCACTTCTTAACTTATTTGTGTTATTAGCGTGATTTCCTGCCAAGAACATGTCCTGATGGCTAAGTTTCCCGTACAGATGATGGAGAATATGCTTTTACAGGAGGGAGATGTTGTGCGTGTGAAGAATGTTACACTGCCTAAAGGAACTTATGTTAAATTACAACCTCACACAAAGGACTTCTTGGATATATCCAACCCAAAAGCTATGTGAGTTACTGGTTATTAATTTGTTTTTTTACTTTTTGTTTCTTCACTTGTGCAAAACCTTCTATCTCTCTCTCTAATAATAGTTATTTTCTGAAAATGTGGGAGCCCAACTTCCAACAATGATGGAATACATCTTCCACTTTGGGTTTGCTAGGATTTGCCTTTACTCGGAAAATAAAGTGTGGAAATCTAATTAGCCTTGATATTGAGATATTTGAAAAATTTTTAACTTGAGAAGATCCTCATTATGGATAGTATTTGAATTCAAGAAAACCAAGGTCTATTTGATGCTCTTAGGGAGGAGTAGAGAGCCTTGTAGTTCTAAATTGAATAAGTCCTTTCTCTCAAGTCTTGAAGAGAAATGTCTTTGAGGTAGAAGTCTAATTATAATGGATTAAGGAAGAGATACTATCTTTTCCCCCCATGCAGGACGGCCAATGTTTAAAGGAGTAGGCGTGTTCTTAATCAGATTAAATAATGGTTAATAGAATTTTGGCTTTTGTTTGGAAGATGAGGAGGAAATTGTGAGCTTATTATTTGGATGCTCATAATGATGATTTTAAATAGCTGTCTCTTGAAGGTTGTGATTGGTCCCCTAGTTTGTTAACGGCAATAGATTTTGGTTTAAATGGCCTTTTGAGGAAGAGGGTTCCAACTATTTGTTTGGGAAATCAGGTTAGATGAAGTCCCCAGGTTGGATGAGTTCACTAGAGCTAAAAAGTAGGTGGTGGTTAGTGATTAAGAACATCGTCTATGTTTTTTAATTTTATCTAATTTGAAGGAAATGAGATCATAGTGTAGCTATCAGGAAAAGTATGAAACCAACGTTTGTTTCACTTCTTAGATTGTTTTCATAAAAATCAAACACTTCAAACCTCGTTACGGTTCTCCATGTCCACATTATAGTTTGGATAATCATCTCTAAGGTGCTTTCCTCATGGTTCAGAGAGGTGATTCATGATATGGTGGCTCCTAAGAAGCTTGTGCCATAGACTAATGAATTCTGGATGCTGTCTGGGTCGAGCAGCAACAACTGGTGTTCCTTTGAAACCATATCCAAGGTGGCTCCCACTGAATTGTTTCCCTCAAGATTGGTAAGGTAGGACATAGTCGGATTCTAAGAAGATCGATAGCTTATGGATCACCCTTCTGCCGCTTTATTCTTGGGATTGCATGATGTCCTTAGCTTATCATAACTCTATGTTGAAGGTTTTTAACGGGGTTCTCAGTGTTCGAAGCATGATCATCTGATGGAACCTGACAAAGACGAGGATTCAAGATTGGGTCGCATTGGTGAATGTATTAGGTGGTGTAAATATTAATGTGATGTGGGAACTTTATTGCAGAGTTTGGGTCCGTGTTTTGAAAGAGATCTCCCTTTGCCAGTCCTTTTTCTTTCCTTTTTAAGAAACTATTTCATAGGTAATATGAAATTACAGAGTGAATGATGACACTGATTAAAATATTTTTCACCATTAGTTAGAGCCTCCTGAAGAAGAGGCCTTAATTTCCCTTTATACAATTTCTTGCCGTTTTATGGGAGTTTTGTACGCGAGGATTTTTAAAATCTTAATTTAGGATAGGTTGCAGATTAAGGTACCCTTAGCTTCTTGCAAAGAGCTTATGTCCTATCTTTTTGGTTATTGATTAATTGAAGAGCTATCTTGTAATATCCTTGTCCCTAAGTTGAATTAAAATACCTGCTCCTCCACTCTTGTGTATGTTTTCATGTCGTGTATAGTTGTTATATGAACATTAGTATTAATAAGCTCCTTTAGCCTGCTCCCTTGCTCCTATAGAAAGACCCTCATATTCTCAAGCACCATTCCCCCTAACATAATCAATATACAGCTTATGTTCTTGCAGATGAATGCATGGGAGACCAACGTAGTTCTTTATTATTTAAACTTGAAGAGTTCACTTGAAATAGAGTAACACTGTTAAAACTCCAAGTAATGGGTGTGAATCTGGTGCTTTTTTCGTGTGTATCACGATTCCTTCCTAACTATTCCAAGGAAAGCAAATTCATATTCATTTTGATTGGATGTGATGCTTTCATTTACTCCATTTTATTTTCTTGTATATGTCATACAGCTTGGAGACAACCTTGAGAAATTTTTCATGCTTGACAACCGGGGACAGTATCATGGTGGCATATAACAACAAGAAATATTACATCGATATAATTGAAACGAAGCCTTCAAATGCAATAAGTATTATCGAGACTGACTGTGAAGTGGACTTTGCACCCCCCTTGGATTACAAGGAACCTGAAAAGCCAGTTGCACCACTTCCAACAGGAAAGGCACCAATCCAAGGTCAGACCTAATATAGATAATAATCGACTGAGAATGATAGTTTGTTCTGTTAGACTGAAATTCCAAACTATATTCTAATTATGACTCAAAATTTTATTAAGTGTAACAAAATATATATACGTGTATATTTTTATCTCAGAGGAAGAAGCCCCTGCAGAAGCTGAACCCAAATTCAATCCCTTCACTGGAGTTGGAAGGCGTTTGGACGGGAAACCATCTAAGCAACAGCCGCCACTATCTTCAACTTCAATGTCCAAAGACAAGCAAATTGATACAAGAAATGTTAGTGGTCAGACTTCTGCTGGGTCGAGCTCTCAGAACGCTACGAGGCAGTCCCAAGGAAAGCTCGTTTTTGGAGGAAATGCAAGCCGAAATCCGAAGGAGACTAAGAAGGTCTGGCATTTTCCTCTGTAGTACCAAAAACTAATCTATATAGACAAGGATTATCCACATTTGCTCCTTTTCTCGAGTACTTGTTTTTGTACAAAAGAAATATAATCAAAATCATAAACTGACTATGATGCATCTGTTTCGCAGGAAGCTGAAAAAGAAGGTAAACAAGAGCAACCCAAAGAGAAAGAAGAGCCCAAGTTTCAGCCTTTTGGTGGGAAGAAGTATTCATTGAGAGGTTAATTATTAGATCAGCAATCTATTGTTTAACTTTAACACTACTTATCCTGTTTCATCTATGCTTTTGTGATGAGCAATGCAACAGTTTCATAAGTGAAAATTGAGTTGAAATGTAAGATTTTCGTGCACAGAATCTTTTTTCTTTTACATATCAAAAATTGTACATTGCGTAAATCAGAAGTCGGTGCTATTCTCAATATCAGAAAGATTTTCAACATGTTTGTGTGAGATATTTGCGCTGTGTTGGCTGCTGCCTATTACATTATACTAACAGAAGAAGCATTAAAACATTTTGAGTCTTGAAAGGAAATTTGCCAGAGTGTTTGCACCACGTAAATGAAAGTCCTTAAATTTCAAGTCTTCAATTAACTTCTAAAAGGGTAAAGATTATATTAACTCCAGCCCTACAATTATGATCTATGAATGATCATCGCTCAAGTTTTAAGGTGTTTTTAGCGAAAGAAATTTGTCTTTGACGCTGTGTAAGAAATTATTTTCATGTTTGATTTTATGCCATCGAAAGTACTTTTCAATTAAGTAGCATAACTTGATTTAAAAGAGGATCAAGTACTCCGTAAATATTTTATTTTATGGTATTTTGGGCTGTTTTAGGTTATTCTTAAACGAATTACTTCGGATCTAACCACAAAAGGAAACAGCCTTTTCAAAGTGTTGCAAAAGTACTTTTTTACTGATATTTTTTTTAGAACGCTAAGCTAGGAAACCATACAAAAAAGTCAAAAAAGAAAATAGATTTTCAATCACCAAAAATATTTATTATTATTTCAAAAATCATGCAACTTAGCCTCACTCATTGTAAAAACCATTCAATGTTAATTCATGCATACTTTAATAACACTTATTACCTCCTCAAAAATCGATGGTTTGGTCCCCTATTCTTGCAGCTGTTTGTAGATCGTTCATCAGTCCCGCTCCATCATACATGACCTCCCACGTCAAATTTAGCCAAAATACCACAAAAAGAGGAGAAAGAAATGGAAATACTTATCCACATGAATAGAAAACAGGTACATGCAGAAGGAATAGGCATAAATCAGCCAAAAAGTTGCAGAGCATCACACACCGTTCCAATGGGTGATTTTCTATGTCAAATTTGCATATCTAAGCAAAAGTAGAAAGCAAATCAACAAGGAATAACACTATAATTTGTGTTCATTCAAGTTTACACATCAAAGAAGCTCCCTTTATCATCATCAACTCTGACGAAGCCGTCGACCATTTCAACCTGCAACAGTAGAAGATGTTCCAATTCCTCATCACAACTCCCAGCAAGGAAATTGTTGAATGTATCATTTTAAAATAACCCAAGCTTGAGTAATCATTATATATTCAAAACTGCTTTAATTATAATATTATGTAAATGGTTGCTTTAGAAAACAGGCAGAACACTTGAAAACAAAAGAATAATTTTCATTGTTTTTTATCTTTTTTATAACTAGGAGCTGTAGCTTTGCTCTCTTATACCAGGAGCACGCCCCAAGGCCTGGACTTGGGAGACATAAAGAGTTTTTGGCATTAAACTCACCGGAAGGTTCGAAATTCAGACCTCTAAGCCGATATGACCATGAGACCCAAGTCCTTACTAACCAGACTCCCCCTTAAAAACAAAAGAATAATTTTCTTTGTTTTTTATTTTTTAAAAAAAAATTGTTTTCGACATCAGGTAAAGTGGGTTTTTAGAGTTAGAAACTTCTCAAAATTTCACTCGGGATATGACTGTAATCTTTCGGTTTAATAATTTCCATGCAATAATACTGATCGGTCAACATCACGTACAATAAACACACTATTTAATGAATAGTAGCCAGTTGAATCCAACTTTAGTTCCATAGAACTACTAGAGAAAATAGACATGGTAGCTATCTTTTCGTTAACATGAAACAAACTTTTCATTACGGATAAAAGAACAATTCAAGGATACAAACTTCCCAAGGAGTGAAAATTGTGAAAATAGACATTGTTGCTATCAGCAACCTAACGTAAGCTTACCTTATTTATTACCATGACAGTGAAGACTTCAGTGATCTTCCCGTCCATAGTCATATATTATCTCAATCTGCACCAAGATGACGTCAGGAATATGACTAAGATTACACTCTCAAGCAAGCAGCACACTATAAGAATAAAACATCAAAGAAGAGAAAGGGAAAGCGTACGGAACTCAGTTCCTAACCACTTATTGCTAGGGAAGGAACATTCTTTTTTTCCATTTTCAAGTGCTTCCTCCAAGTATAGGTGAAATGATTTTTTC
>NW_019104527.1:940373-953369 GCF_001995035.1 Momordica charantia
AAAGATTCTATTGTTTCTTTCCCCCCAAATGCCCCACATAATCCCAAAAAACCCGACCCGCCAAAGGAAACTCCCTTTCTCACGGAAGGGAGAATAGTATAGGTGAAATGATCACAACTTGGAATATGATAAACTTTTATTTTAGAGTTTTTGTGTAATTTTATTACTTTCCAATTTTACCCTTTCTGGAACATATTGAATAGGGATATTTTAATCCTTTTGTTATGATTTATGATGTGGCATTTATGGTTTAGTTGGGAGGCTATTAAAGTGTGACCATTACGTTGTTTGAGAGATTGACAGTTTAGATCAATTTTAATGGAATTATAGCAATCGAGCTTTTCTTTTCTAAGTTTAGCTAAGAGCTTCTTGAATCTTTTGCAATTCATGTTTCCTTGGGTTGCATGCAAAAAACATTCAAATAAGATTGATCATCTTATTTTGTGGGGTGTTTTGCCCTTGGGCCAAGGAACTTGTTCTTTGTCTCGAGAGTTTTAGTCTTAAGGCAATCCATGTATGACCTAAACCTTAGGTTGAAATCAAATCGATTTGAGGGTTTTAGTGTTTGTGATTTAGGGGTCCACATGCCCAAAGGGTTTCTAATCCAATTCGCTAGGGGTTTTCACATCACAAAAGGTTCCTAATTCTAATTTGCTAGGGTTTTGACATCAGGAAAGAAAGTCTAGCTTACACTAGTGCATTTCTTCATATAAAAAAAATGTCACATGAAAACAAAATATACATATTTCAGAACTTTGTGTTGTCAGTAGACGTTACATTTGAGCAATGAACCAAATATAAATCATTTATAATTATCTCTATATCATGACCTCTAGTACTGAGGATGAGGTGGTTAATGATGTTATATGTGAATATTAAAAAAAATCTTGGAGCAATGAAGAAAAGGAAAGAAGATGAAAACAAATCAAATAGGTGAACGTTCATCTGAAAGAGACTTACTCCAGCAGGTGGAGTTGGGTTTCGCGTAAACTTAGAACCGCCTGGAGCCCAAGGAACTACAGATTGGAGGAAAAGGAAAAAAATATTAAAAGATTTATAATTGCATAGATACCTTTGACCTAGGAAAAATTGAAATAATACACAATGGAATGGTCCTTATAGCAGGGAGAGGAAGCATTGTGTTTCATAAGCATGCCCACAGCTTAAAAGAGATTGACTAATAGTCATCTACAAACATATTCCTTTGATGTAATCATGCAAAACAATTATCCTTTAACAATAAACTAATGACAATGGCATTGTTAGAAAAAGTGTTACTTTTTGCTATTACATTCTAATGGATATGTTGCAAATAAAACACAAGAATTTTCCATTTCCAAGCATCTTAACAAGCACCATAATATTTCGCTACCGAGCATCCAAATATTCTGGAATCTTATATTATATGATATCCGATGAATAATCCCTCAAGAAAAAGTTAAATTTTCGAGGTTAAATGCTACAATTCCAACCAGCTGAACTGATTCTTTGGAATGAAGAAAAATCATAAGATTTTTATAAACTAACAAATATACGCTCATATTAAGAAGCAGATTTTTATTTATGCATCAGAACGGAGTTCATAACCTAAGAGTTTTTGTAATTAGTCTCTGCCTCTCTCACCCTTAAATTCAAGCAGATTATAAATTTGAGAGATGTCCTTTCTATAATACTGATATCTACAGGACAGATTAAATTAGAAGACCAAGAATTTTAAGAGAGGCTAATTTCATCATTAACGTATGACATAATCAGTAACCGTATTTTATTATACAACATGCAGAGTTTCTCACTTTTGTAAACTTCCACGAAATCCAATCCATTCATGATTCTACTTACCAATATATGGATCAGGATGTCGCCACTTATTATGGGAAGCTTCCCCATGAGCTATAAGTTTGTCTATTGTATCAAGATCTTCCTGCAAATCCACCCAAAGAAGGATCCATAAGCAAAAAGATAAATAATGTAGAAATTGTAGCTTGCACAACCAAAATCTTATCAGTCTATACATGTAGATCCTACACCATATTCAGCACTTGGGTACTTCCTTAATCTGAGGCCTTAGCTAGTTAGCTTTAATTAAGTTCTCTAAAACATAATTGGATCTCTAAGTCCAACTCTGAGTTTACAAAAATCCTCCAAAGCTAAATTTCCTCCTGCTGACCGTCATGAATCTTCGTAGCTCAAAATAAATTTTACTCCATGGATTAGGATTTAGGAGAGAGGTATGCATAAGAAGACTCGCACATAATCAAAATTTCTATGAATATAGTATATCCATAAAAGAACTAAAAAACATCATTGAATATCTGAAGAGGTAAAAATGAATAGTACATTGTATTATTCAATGTCAAAGGGTGTCTTGTATTTATAAAGATTGGGGGGCCATATAATTCTTGAATAAAGGACGTCCCACCGAAATTCCAAGTACATACATTTTGGATGATGACAATCACAATAGCTTCCCAACACGTTATAAGCGTAATATAATCCTTTGTGAGATCCAGGTGAAATTCAAGGATGAATCAACAATGCTAATCCTAGAGAACGAAACTACAAAAGGAACTCATCCAAAACTCGGTCAACTAATCGAATTGCACAATAATTGGTTCCATTATGTCATATCCACATCCCTAGGTCAAATAACTCATAAGAGATGAATGCAGAATATTAGGATCAAAATTGAAGGAAGAGAGACATAGAACGAACCACGTGCTTGTTTGCCTCGAATCTCTCGCGCAGGTCCGAAGCCTGAAACAAGAACAATTCAAAAACAAAATGAAGAAATCAGTTGGAGAAAGGAGAGTAGGATGGATCGATGGAGATGAGAAAATGGGAAAATTGTTCTTACGTCTCGGTAGAAAAGATGGCGATGGACTGCCCAGTTGAGAGTGTCTTTGAGGGCTCGCCGGTACAGAATCCGAACCCTCTCCTTCTGGGCGGCTCGCCGAGCCAAATACCCCGCCGTCGACGAGAAGCTCATCTCTCTCTCTCTCTCTCTCTCTCTCTCTCTCTCGATCACTGTTTTGTTGTGGTTTCAATCTGCACCCACACTGGAGATGACGCCGTTTAACGATTTCGACCGCCCAAAAACGCACCGTTTAATATGGTTTCAAACCTTTATAATGAATTCGAGGAAATTACAAAAATAGCGAATTTGTAAATTAAATTATAAGTCACTTTTTAACTTTTTTTTGAAAAAATAAAAATTAATGATATTTAAATAATTTCCTTATACAAATACTGTTTTCAGCTTAATAATAAATATCTTGGCTAAATCTTTAAAATTTATAATTTATATTTATATTAATTTTCGATTTTGTTATTAACAAAAATCGATAAAATTGAATGGATTTTTTTTAATTTTATGTTGGATGTTTAATATGTGAAAGAAAGTGAGAAAACCATTGCGCATACAAATTTAACATCCAAAAATTAAATTTATATATTAAGAATTTGAAACTTATTTTACATTTGTAACAATTTCATTATTTATTTCATAAAGTTGTTTTTGTTTCAATTTTGTGTTATGTATCTTTATTTTGTTAAAGTTACATGTTGTTAAACTTAAAGTTATACTTCAAATGAGAAGTTTTTTTTTATTTTATTAAAGTTACAATTGTAACTTTATATGTGTTAAATATGCTTGTGAGATCTTACTTGTTATGGACGACTCTATATAGTTGTAGTTTTCTTCATTTGAGATCCAAGCATACCACAATTAGGTATTCTCCTCCTCCTACAAGAATTCTCTCTTCTTTTGAGTTGTTCTTTTTGTTTATGTTGAGAGCAAGTATCTAAGAGTTCTGTCAGATCCGAGTAGTTCGAGGTTGCAGTTCTACAGGAGTTAGTCGTTGTATCTTGCTGAGACGATTGATGTAGTCTGCTAGCAACTTGTGCAGAGCAACTAATTGTCTTCAGATCAGCGCTATTGAAGCGTGCCTCGACTATTTTTATTAAGTTTTAGTATTCATCAAGTTGTTCAAATTTATATCATTTGTAGTCAATTACGTTGTAATATGTTTGTCAGTATTACACAGTTAATATATATTTTTATTGGGTAATTATTTACTGTTAAAAAAAATAAATAGTTGTCTTTTTTCTTTTTTCTGGACAACTTTCTGTCTCTATTTCCTTTCCCTTTTTTTCTTCTTTGGTTTGGCTGATGTCTGTTCAGTTCATGAATAAGGCTTTAATATAAACTTACCTAACAGCACAAAATTTTACTATCATAGAATCAAATTTCAAATTTTACTTTTTGGGAAAACATGATCAAGCATCCATACAGAAAACACATACACATCCATCATATATGATTCTTGCTGCTTCTTGTAATTATCAATTTTTAATCCAAAGAAAGTTACTCGAGATGATTCGAAATTGTTTTTCTTAAATCATCATTCAACCCAAAACTTAAACTGATTGATTAAGATAACTTGTATATTTTATAGATACTTTAACCCTCACTGTCATTTGTGGACAAATTTGCATCACGCCAACAAGTGGTAATCAATATTAAATAGGAAATAAATGACATCACAGGACTTACTATTTTGATACCATAGCTACTGAATGCAAAAGTTTAATATTTTATAGATATTGAATAGTTTTTTATTTTTCTTGTATTGCTGGTAAGAGGTTTAAGATTACTGTCACAAACTAGATTTTGTGGAACAATATACATGGAACCTCTCTTTTGTATAAATTTGTGGCTGCAAATGTTCTTGTTCAAATTTCTCAATTGTTTCTCCTCTCAAGTAACACCAAACTTCAAACCCTCACATCTTTTCGTGAGTAAGAATATCTCAGAATCTTCCAATTGAGCTGCAAAAAAAGCGTACGAGGAACCGATACAACGTCGAGAAAGAACCCGAATCGGGGAGAGAGTGTTTTCAAGGCGAACACGGTGACGACACGATTGAAGTCATAGCTTAGAAAAGATTGTTGTTCAAGTAAGCAGAGCCAAGAGTGATAAATCAAGTAGGAGCCAGAATTCCTGGCCTAGCTTGTTGATGAAATATGGCCATTTTGCAGGCAAGTGGGTGGTTCCCTATTATGCAGTGGTCTCTCTCTCTCTCTCTCTCTCTCTCTCTCTCTGTAGAGATTATATTACAGCTCTGTAATTTAACATTTCCAAATGTTGATGGCAATGATGGAGATATGGTTTTGATATTTTTGTCTTAATGCATAAATCACAAAACAAACTAATGATCCTTTTATACTTTTATGTAAGGGAAATGTTTGTTACATTGAATAATATCATTCTCACTATTTGAAAATTTAAATTAAATTCAGGGATTTATTAGTAATTTAGATAGATAATTGACGCCAAAGTTCCACACAGTTGTTTCGGTTTCCACATCAAAAGCTTTCATAGTTTGATATGTTGGAAGTAATATAACCGCTTAAATATATAAGCCATCTCAATTATGGGAATGTTTGATATGCTAATGGAAATTTCGATGTCTCAATTTACGGAAAGGTTGATATAAAAATTTTAGAAAAATGATGGAAGTTGTAGAAATCGATGAAAATTATTTGTATTGGTAAATAATAATTTAATGTAGCTTAATTAAGTTATAATCGATCACTTTTGACCCTCGTATCTAAACATATAGGCAATATACTTATGGAAATGTTGAAACAAGATAATGAAAATGGATAGAAATTATTTTAATAAGTAAATTGGAGTTCAATGTTTAATTATGTTTTATTAATCATTTTTTAATCATTGTTATCTAAAAGGATACCAACCCTAGTCTTATGAATGTGAAGAATTAAGTGAAAGTAAAAGGTTGTTTATAGTTAGTAAAAACCAATTCTAAAATAAAATAAAATAAAATAAAAATACTTTGAGTGATTGAATATTAGTTTCGGAGTTCGTGTAAGTTTGATTGAAAAATGAAAAATTGATCAATGATTTAGAAATAGGTTTGAAAATTATGTGCATTTAAATTTGAAAAGGTAAATATGTAAAAGTAAAAAATAAATATTAAATCAACAGACCTAGAAATCATAAAATATTATTATAAAAAAAAGACTCATGAGCCATGATCAACGTGTCAGTCCATAGAAAGGGAAAAACGAAATGAGTGGAAATGCCATAAAATGTGAACCAATGATCCATGATAAAAAAAAAGCCAAAAATAAGAACGATGAAGACAAAGATATCATGATGTAAGTTTATTATTCCTTGCATCATAGGTGTTGCTGTAGAAATCCTCAAACAAAATGTTAGACATATTACCCGACATCTAAATCCTTGATTATAGATTCTCGTTCATAAATACGATTATTGAATAAACTTAAGATAATATCGTCTCTTATTCCTCGTGTTTTAATTTTGAACCACAAAATTGAAGAAATTAAAAACTCATTTATTCTCTAGACATATGTTCAGGATTCTTTGGAAAGAAAGCCTTATTATATATATCATAGGCTCATAATGCAAATTGAAGCATCTTACATACTACATAGCATTAACAAGAGCACAAAACTAAACCAAAATCATCACCAACAAAATGTTCATTAAGCTGCTAACATTAACATTAAGAATTACACAAAAATAGTCTTTTTCTTCTTTTGAAATCGCTATAAAAAGCACCATCATAAACACAATAAACAGAGCAATTAGTCTCCAAATTCACCCCATCATCATCATGAATCATCCATCTTTCTTCTATAGAAGTTTCCCCTGAAGAGCTCAGTATGAGTAGTCCTTCACGAACATCCCCTGGTTGGCCTCCTCGGACTCGCCCTCGCCGGTGTACTTTCCAAGCTGCGCGAGCGAGTTCGCCTTAGCTCGGAGAATCAGAGCATCCTGTGCCGACTTCACATTCTCCGGCCGGCCGCCCCATGTCTTCAAGCACGTGTTCTGCAGTGCCCTCGCATACGAGAACGACACATGCCACGGGTTCGGTGCTTGGTTCATCGCATTCAAGTTCAGCGTCGCCTCGATCTCAGATTGCCCTCCTGATAAAAACTGCCCACGACAAAGAAACTCAATTCAAAACAAGTTTCAATGGTCTCAATTTCACTTCATTAGATAACCCGTTAAAGTTTGAACACAGAACCTCCCGCTCTGTACTGTTAATAAATTATCGCTTTAATATGTGTTAAAAAATGCCTAAGCTATCACTAAACTTAGAAAACTTAAATTGATGGGTTGAATAAATTTAATTCGTATATTGGATATCTAACAACTTGCCATGATTCCGGGAACTGCGGGAGGAATTCTTCTCTTGAGGAGAGACAAAGTGTACTCCGCAACTTTCTCGGGACTAGCTTTGTCTTTGCTCTCGGCGCCGGGAGTAACCATGCTCGGCTTCAGAAGAATTCCTTCGAACATGACATTGTTTTCTGCGAGGTAGAAGAAAACCTCTGCCCACACCTTCTGTGCAACCTCAAATGTTCTGTCGATTCCGTGGTCGCCGTCCAGCAGGATCTCCGGCTCCACAATCGGAACCAGCCCATTGTCCTGAAAAAACCGCCAAATCAAAATGGGGGTTTCTTAAAACAGCAGAAATCAAAAGATGGGTATCGATTTGTTCGAACCTGGGAGACCGCAGCGTAGCGTGCAAGGCCCCACGCGGCTTCCTTCACGGCGAGGGCTGATGGGCCATTGGGGATGCTCACCACCGTGCGCCTGCAAATCCCCATTGTTAACATTTTGAGTTTCTGAAACTGAAGAAGATGATGAATTAATGATTTGTTTATACCATTTGGCGAAACGAGCGCCCTGTTGGTAGTAAGCAGCTGCACGAGAAGCCAAGCCGTCCAGTCCTTGGCACCATGATTCGTTGTTGGAACCAGGCAGCGGCACCAACCCCTGTTTTTTTATACTCATCAGTAAACCAAACTACTCCATTTCAATCATATGGAAATTAGTTTGAACTTGCCTTGTCGACTTTGATTCCTGGAACAATGCCCTGCCTCACCAGAACGTCGACGATCTTCTCGCCGTCGACGGTGGATTGGTAGAGCGTCTCCTCGAAAAGGATAGCACCGGAGATGTACTTGCCGAGGTCCGGCGGCGTCACGAGCAGCGTCCTGTAGGCCTGACGGTTGGCCTCGGTGTTCTCCAACCCGATCGACGCCAACCGCTTCCCGCAGGTCGCATTCGACTCGTCCATCGCCAAAATTCCACGCCCGGGAGAGGCTACAGTTTTCTGCGCAAACATAAGTTCACGAGTCAAAGCTAGAATAAACTTGAAAGTTGAGGACTAAACTTATTATTATACTTACGGCAGTTTTGACCAATTCATCTGCGTAAGAGCCAGCGCGGACGGTGAGGGTGGAGGGGGCGGCGGTGGGGTGGCAGCGGACGACGGAGACGGCGGGCTGGCGGAGGGATTGGCCCTTGACCCACTCGAACTTGTCGAGAACAGGGGAGGATTTGAGTAGAGAAGCAGAGGCCATTGGTGATAGAATTGAAGGTAGAAGCTCAAACACAGTCTGTGGAGCTTAAAAATCTTATCTTTTTCCTTCCTTGTTTCTTCACCAACGCTCTGTGATCCGCCTCGTGGCCACAAATGGGAGGTCTTCTCTCTGTATTTATAGTTGCCTTGGCCCTTGGGTTTGATTAAAGATTGCCAATTTGAGGCCATAGTCCATCTCCCAATATCCCTCTGCCACGTGGATGATAACTTTGCTGACATGGCACAGCCTGCTGTTCCACATGCCAGTGCCATACTGGGCTTTGCAATATCACATCCATGGTTTTGTGGAAATGTGAGGCTCTGATTCTGTGTTTGTTGTTTGAGAGAGGGAGAGGGAGATTAATGGCTGTGGTTTAGTTAGAGGATTTGATGAGGTTTGTGATCACTATGAACAACGGTAGATAGCTTGCCACGTCATCTCTTTGGAAGAGATTTTTGTTTATGATTATGAGTTTTGCAAATTGACCTTCTTGGTGTTATTTGCTTGATGCAAAAATGTGTGGTTAATGGTACTGTGTGGATGGGAGGACTAAATTCCTTTTTTTGCAGGGGAAATTTGGGTGATTTGTATAAGCAAGTAAATGCACAGCACAAATTGTTTTACTATTGTCTGTGTTTGCAAAATTATATTATTAGATCAAGGAATGAACCAAACAATTATGTCATTTAGAAGAATATACCTTAAATTATTGATGATTACTTTCTTTATAGAGCGTGTTGGATCAGGAAATTGACCAATTTTGCAAGCGTCGGTTCGGATCGGATGAGCTGGACAGTAAGCTCCGAATGTCACATAGAAGACCTGCAAAACAGAGTGAACACTCCGATGTCAAAGTCAGTGAAAGTAAGACCTAAATCGAGAGAATCGAAATGTTCGCGTACCTCTAATCCTTCCCGACAAGGCCTCAACGGCTCTTTAAGGTTACCGTGAAATGCGGTTCCTTGACGTGGAATATGTCGGAGGCGTGTCCGAGCTGAGGTAAGCCAATCGGCTCGACCAATAACATGGGAACGCGATCATGAACAAGCTTGTTTGGCTCAACCACTGAAGGGATTCGGTTCAGTTAAACGAACAAGCCGAGATGCATACACTTAAGTGGTTTTTTCTGTAGAATCTATGAGCCACGCATCACATTTTACATCCACTCATCACCTGCCACGTATATGCTAAAATCTACCTCCAACAGAGCGCATAATCTAAAGTGAAGTATTCATTCCTTATATGAAGTTATAGATGAACTAATTGGCCGTAAGTTGAAAATAGAATCTCTCACGGATGTGAAGTGATCTTTTAGAAATGATTGCATTTCTAGTTAATTAGACATGATTTAAGCAAGTCAATAAGATTAGGTGAGTGCTCAATTTCATATTTGGCAATTCTACGGAGATCGCTTGTTTAGTTGGAGGAAGAATTCACAAACATAAACCATGTTTGATGCTTTTTTAGTGTCTTTATTGGGTCAAAGTGTACAGATCATAAACTCGTCCTTGAAGAAAAATAGATTCAAGCTGGTCGGTGAATACATGACCAAAAGAATCATAGATTTTGTGCAATTTCTATACACTTAACAACAGTATAATTTCCAATCTCATCTACTAGAAAGTGGGTCAGACGTAGCGCGTTCTTTTGTGGGACCTATGTGTAGGCTATTACAGACGCATCATTAAATACTTTACAAAGCGAGGAACCCATTGACTTTGCAAGTAGACGACTTTCCGCTTGAAAATTATACAACCACCGAATCTTCTTTATCATGATCCGACCCATACCTAAGACCCAAGATTGAGCACTAGAGCTGCTCATCTTTCATATGAAAATCATATTTTTTCCTCTACTTTCCCTCCATCCCTCCTCTTATACTCTCTTAATAAATAAATAAATAAATATATATATATATATATATATTTTGTTATTAGTTTGGTAACACATTGTGCTCAAAAAAATATTAATTAAACTATATACTTCCCTTGTTGTATATGGCCTTTTAAGTTAATTAATGTATATAGTTACATTTTTACTTACATTCTTTGTGGTAGTGAGCAAATCTGAAAATGGAGATTGACAAAAATTCTCCATGAAAACCCAATCAATCTTTAGGAAAGAATCTCCAATTTGATGCATGGATAGAAAAAACATACAACTTCTCATTCTCTTTTAATTAAGACATTGTCTAATGGCATTTATGAAGAAGTATAATTGCAGTTATTTTCAAGGCATTTATGAATCTCTACTTGCATTAAATTTGCATCCTATAAATGTGGATTTTATTCCAAGCTTTTCATTTCCAAGTTTTTTGAGCTATTGATATGCATTAATTAACATTGTAGAAGAATGACACATATTTATATGTGATGTACCTCAATTTTTCTAAATAATATTCATTTTAAACAAACCTTCATAATATAATTAAATTTAATAGAAACTCACTAAAAAGGTCTCATGTTAAATATTAGTTCCAATATTGGTCAAAAAATGGCTTAAAATTTTTTCTTCCCAAAACGACCTTAATTATAAAATGAAATTTTGATAAAAGATATTCCCAAAATTGAAAAACTAACTAAATTAAGGGAGAAAGACAATTCAAAATAAATAAAAAAAAATAATCAAAATTAAAAGTATGGGAGATAGTTGTGGAGGCCCATGGGCCAGTCCGAGATGGGTGAATGATGTGTCTTAACTAAAAAGCCTTTAGAATAATCTTTTCGCTAATGGTCGAAAATATACTACGGAACAAAAATATTTACAATTATATACGGTATGTTTAAATATTTTCTTTTTTTTTCTAGAAAAATTATTTTCAAAAATATACTCATCTGTTGTTTCATATTTTATTTCCTTACATACATCTATTTAATTGGATTGATTTTTGCAATATTTCATTTTCTTTTAAGTATGGCATGGAAACGGAGATTTCAACCCACGATCTATTGGTCAGATATCTGTTGTTGCAGGTCCTTCTCCTTCCGCTGAGACGGTCCTTTTTTTTTACCGCGGCACGAAATCATGAAAAAACTGGAATAACTCAGAAAGAGAGTGGCGCCTAGCCGTTGAGAGCGTCTGTTRTCTTTGTAGAGCAACAGTACGATCTTGGACTGGCCCCCTTCGCATGACCTAGAAAGAAAAATAAGTCCGTGCTACTATAAGGCCTCTAAACTCCTTCCTTAGGACACTGTTGCGTTGCCCATGGGGAGGGGGAAGCCCCGACTTCCATAGGTCCTTGGTTCGACCTCCTAATGAGAATTGAGGTCCTTGCGCGGGCGTCTCATCCCCAAGACTTGCTTGCTCCGTATAGAGTGCCCCGTAGTTCCTCGAGTGCCAGCCGCGGTGAGCTAGTTTGATACGTCGTATTTCACTCAACTTATATTCTTCTTCTACTTTTAATTAAAAATTAATTACATTAACCAACAGATTCAATTCTTTTGTTTTAGGATCTTTACTTTTTTCTATAAATATTTAGGCTTTTATTTCCTATCTTTCCGATTCTTATAAGTTTATCTATGGTTAGTTCAACCTCACCAGCCATGGTTAAGCCTATGTCTTTATATTTTTTAATTATTTTCCTTCTTTTTTAATTTCTTATACATCTCGTAAAATTGAAAATAGATTTTCGATTTGGATTTTTTTTGTTTTGGCGGAATCTCTAGAAAGAGAAATTTGATTACGTATTTCGTTGTAATAAAATAAAATTTAAACATATTTTTCCTATTACATAAAAACTCATTTTAGTGGGCACATACACTGTTTTACTATCCATTTAATTAGTACAAAAAATGTAGAAATATTTTACTATCCATTTGGTTTGATTGAACTTTAATATTTGAAAGAAGCGATATAGTATTGTAAATATTAAAAAATAAAAAAAGGAAGGTATACAAGTATAAATAGCCCTAAATTTTTCGTCTAAAAAGAAATTAGTTGTATTGTATGTATAAATAAAGTTTTGTATGCTTTTTTTGTACTACTGTATGATTCTTATGTTAGTTCCAATAGAAAAATCAAAAAACAATTTTTAATTAAATTTTAAATTTCCAAAGTTTTATTATTTAATGATATCTTCGTAATGATTTCGTACAGTGACCGTGAAAGCAGATTTCAGCGCTTCGAGATGCGTAATTTATAAAATGTTCAAATTAAAATAAACCAAAAAAAATCCATGAAAAAAAAGCAAAAAATTCCGTTGCCGGGAATCGAACCCGGGTCTCTCGGGTGAGAGCCGAGTATCCTAACCAACTAGACTACAACGGATGTTGAAGAACATAATACATCTAACATTTTAAATCAAATAAGGGATAAATCGGAAAAATTCGAACCACACAAAGGCTAATTATTTGAATTACACAAAATCATTCCTATATTATCATTTATTTGCAAGTAAATCATAAAAAAATCACATCAAACGACACCTGAAAAACTCAGTTGACATCAACGTTGTTCAACTGGTCAAAACATTACTTCTTTTCTTAAATTCCGTATCCCAGGACTCCCTCACGTTGCAGTAAAAAAAAAAACACTACATGGCTTTTCTTCTTTCTTTTAGAACATTTGTATGGTAAA
>NW_019104527.1:980418-991147 GCF_001995035.1 Momordica charantia
TGACTTGCTGACGTGTTAACTCGATCAAAATCACGCATCAACCGTTAACTTTGATTAAGAGTAATATTATTGGTCGAAATAATAATACTTCTCTACTGATGAGTCCTATAATAAATTAGTGAATTTGGAATTGAATTTTGGTAGATTGAGAAGCGGACAGGTGGAGGACTGAGATTGGATGGTGAGATGTGGAGGAGAGAGAAAAGGGCTAAAAAGTAAAAGAAGAGAGAGAAAGAGAAGGAAGGAGGAAGCACAGCAGAAGCCTTCATAGTTTGTTCTGTATCTTGTCGTTATCCATAATTCCTTAGTGGATTTTCCAATTCTGTGCGTTGAAATTTCCATTATTTACGATAATGGAATTTTTCGGGTTTTGGCTTTTGCCGCGTTAATTACGATTGCCCCTTTTTTTTTAATTTTTTTTTTAACTTTTACTTTTATACGCATGCCTTTCTGGCGGGACTTTGGCTCATTCTTGACCCCACTCTCGGAGAAAGCGCGTGCAAAAACAGTGGACCGTTGGATGACCGACTATTTCGATCGGACGGTCGCCCACGAGAGGCGTGAAGTTCACGGGGAGAGAGGAAAGTGAGTGATGGTCGGTTTTTTGTATGATTTATTTATTGGTGATTGGGTGCCAGAAGATCATGGAAACTCGCGTTGGCAGGCACCGTGAGCGCGTTGCATAATTGACTTTTTTTTTTTAGAAGAAAAAAATTAATGTTGGGGTATAAAAGGGTATTTTTATTCGTATTTCTAAATATGACTTTATATATACTTGATTTTAAATTAAATAAATAAATAGTGTTTGCCACTTTGCCTAACCATTTTAGTTGATATGTCATTACAGTGATAAAATTTTAAAAGTTCGAATAGTTACATATTTAATATTTATTTGACATTTATATTATAAAAATTTATCGTAATATGAATAATTTAAATTTAGAATGGACAAAATAATTTAGAGAGAGTGAGTTTAAACAATAGAAATATATTCATTTGCTGTTGTAACTGCCTTGTACCACGAACCACCTTTTTTTATACATGCTTTAATTTTTAGGAAAATTCTGTATTATTTCACTCATATGGTAACACTACAAATTTAAATTCATCACATTAACTCTTTAAGTTAAAAGTAAATAAATATCTATCGATCGTTAATATGTACTATTTCTTTTGAGGTTGGAGATTCGATCCTCCATATCTCTAGATTGTTGTACTAAAAAAAATACTTATATTATACTATAAATAAAGGAAAAAATTAGTAAACTAATTTCTATCTTTTGTATGCATATGTCTTATCATTTTCAGATTTCTTCAATTGTTAATTAATATTTCTAGAAACGATGGATACAAAAGGGGAAAGGTATACTGTAGCTCCTTGATTAATTGTCGCGGATTCGTTTGCTGATTTGGACTAAAGTTTTATTATTATTATTTTTTTTTTTTTTGGGGACGAAAGTATTTGAATTGAAAATTTCGGCCATCTTTGACGGAACCAGACTTTTTTAACAGTCCACTATCTCTCTTGCTTATCCTCTTCTTTTTTTTTTCTTTTTTTTTTCCTCATACGTTTTTTATTTTTTAGTCTTGGATTTCTTTATTTATTTTTTGTTTTATTTTCTGAATTAAATTTTTTTTTTTAGTATTTCTATTCTTACAAAAATTCGAACTTAGTTGTCACTTTTATGATGAAAATGTGGTGTGACACTAATGAAATCTCTTTGGTTTGACTAAGTCTATTATAAATTGCCTATAATGGACTTGTGTTTGACTTAGATTAATCATTATTTGCATTATAAATTTAAATTAATTTTGAGGTGCTCTAAATAGATTTAATCACCCATGTTTGGGGCTACCCACCTTATTATTTGTTTGTTTGGATATAAACAATGCTTTACATGTTTGTTAACTTAAAAGAAGTAAAAATTCAAGGGAAGTGATTAAATATTGAATTTAATCAAAATTGAAGTGATAAATTAAATTTTTTAATTTTAAATCAATTAAATGTGTGTGACGAATGTCGATTTTACCCCTGAACTTGCCACTTTGTAAGGTATTGTGACGTTGAACCGATACCACATCTGAATGAGGGAGCCTGAGATTATGGATGAATGGTCAATAAAGGCTCAAAAGAATTGATAATTACTACCTATACTAACAAGGTACATCTTCCTTTTCGATAACTCAATTGTAAGAACTCAAAAGATAGTAGGGAGGGCGATTAGGACCAAATTCAGATTTCGAATCTTAATATGAATCATGGACGTGAGATGTTACCTTTTTCACGATTCTTCAAAGGAATGTTTATTGGGGAGTAAAAATTACCATTTCTTAAAAAACTTAAAGTAAATATTACCACCTTTATCAAAGTATAAGGTACAACTTGATGCAATTAATAGACGTTTTTACTTAAAATAATTGATTTTCCCCTAAATATTGTCGTATTTAAAGTAAAAACTTGGTATTTAATTATATTTTAAAATAAAGTTAAATAGTGTAAAATTGAAAACTACATTTGAAATATGGAAGCCATTGAAAGTTGAATTACAATTTATTGTATATAAAGTACATTCCACAAATCACGTGCATTGTCTTCCATAATTTATGCGTTGCCCTTATCATCATCACCTCCTTCTCTCTCTTAATGAGTGGTAGAATCCAAAAGCAAAGAGCTTTCAAAGAAACAAATATCTATAAGGATGAAATTTAGCATTAAATGATGCAATTATTTTGTTAGGTCAATCTATAAGGTTTGTGGAATAATAATCCCACTTTTTAATTTTAATTTGACATCGAAAAATACCAACTTATACATTACTACTTTTTCTTCCGTGTTTATTTGTTTTTGTTATTTAGTATTTTTCAGAGCAGAAGTTACACTTTGAAAATTAAGAAAAATAATATTTTGAAAAGTTAGTAAGATTTTATAACCTATCTTACTAATCAGAAAAGACAGGATTGGACCCTATAATAAGAGTGAAGATCTTTCACTCATTCTTAGTGAACTGTATCCTGACAAAAGAAATGTTTCGACCATAGGAGATGCATCTCACTCTCATACCAATTGAACTACTTGAATCGGTTGAATGAAATTGTTATTGAGATTTTGTTAATGATTCGAATATGTTTTTAAGATAAAATTGTTATTCAAATCGATAAAATTTTAATTATACAAAAAATAGGTTGGTTCAACCCAGTTGACCCCCACACTCATATAAAAAAAAGTTAAAAGACACTTTTGGTAACAATTTAGTCATTTGTAACGATTTAGTCCTTATACTTTCAAAATGGAAATAATTTAGTTATTGAATTTTAATATGTAACAATTTAGTCTTCCTAATTTAAAATGGCTTACGATTTAGTCCTTTTCGTAAAACTTTTTTTTTTTGTTAAGTTTCTTATATATATGATTGATAAACTAAGAATTGACCAAATAAGTTTATAAATTAGAAATATTAAATTGTTATAGATAAAATTTTGTTACAATAGAGACTAAATTGTTACCAAGCTAAAATTCAGAGACTAAATTGCAAAAAAAATCTACCAACCTCACATAATCCATCATAAGTTCTCTATAAAATATATTGTTACAAAAAAAAAACACAACACATCTCACTAAAAAATATATATACACACATTTATTTTTATTACAAAAATTTAACTAAAACCATTTGATATTGTAAAATAATATTCTAATGATAATTATGGAGGTGGGAATATTTGAATCTTCAACCGTATGGGGAAGGTTTCATTGTAGAGGGGTAAGTTAACTACAAAAAATGAAAAGCAAAATAGTTATTAAACAAATATATTAAAGGATCTAATTTTTTTGCACTATGATTATGAAACATTTGATCTTAAACAAAATACAAAGAACAAGAACAAAGTACAACAATGACAATTTGTTTGCAATTTAATTACTAGAAGAAGAACATAAACATATAACAAACATTACCCCAAAAGAAAACACAAATGATTTATTTTTGTAAAAAAAAAAAAACTCAAAATCACCCTAATTCTTTATAAACAAAAACCCGAGCTAGGGTTTTATGGGATCGGTTGTAAGCCCAAAACCCAGAGGGAAAAGTGGGTTGTAATTCTCATCCCCATAGTTCATCGGAAGTTGATCGACGGTCTTGAACCAGGTCCTCGGCAGCTTTCCGGTGAACCCGTAGTCGCCGAACAGAACGTCGGTGACGCCCTCGCCCTCTGTCCCCGGCAGCCACGCCGCCACCAGTGCGTCCAGCTGCGACACGTACGGGTGAATCGTCAGCGGCCGGCCGGAGACGATGACGACGACGCACTTCACGCTGGTGCACACGTTCTGGATCGTGTCGGAGCCTCCTTCGGCGATCGTCAAGTTCAGGTTGTCGCCGTCGGTTTCGGCGTACGGCGGCTCTCCGACGACGACAATGGCGTACGAGAAGTTGTTCGCCTTGACGTAGTCGGTCGTTGGACTTACGTTGTAGACAACCTCCGTGTTTGGATCTACGGTTTTCTTCACCGCATCGAGAATGGTGGTTCCGGTGGTGTGGTTGTTGCCGCTGAGCCCTTGCCAGGTGATGGTCCAGCCGCCGCACTGGTAACCTAGATTGTCGGCGTGAGTTCCGGCGACTAGAATCTTCGGCGCCGTCTTCGACAGAGGAAGGATCGGGTCATCGGCGTTTTCTCCGTTCTTCAACAGAACAAGCGATTTCCTCACGGCTTCTCTGGCCAGATCTCTGTGTTCCTGCTCAGTTAAACGGTACAAAAATTTCACTCAAAACTGAAATTTCATTCAGTTTTTTCCTTTTTTGGGGGGTGGTGCGGATGTTTTAGGTCAACTAACCTGGCTTCCAAGTTCATTCACAAATCTGTCGTCAGCCATTGGATTCTCAAACAGGCCCATTACGAATTTGACTCTCAAAATCCGTCTAACTGCGTCATCGATTCGGGACATCGGAATGGCATTGCTGTTGACAAGGTTAGTCAGGCCATCAATGAACTCAGTGTGGTTTGTAGGAATCATTACCTGTAACAAAACAGCAAAAATAACATTAGAAACCAGTTTTAAGGTCTTAAATTGCTATGTTTTCTTGGATTGAGATTTGTTCATTGCATAACCATGTCTATTCCTGCTTGAACTCCTGTGAGAATTGAGAATGTGTAATTTGAATGAGCTGGGTAGGTGATCCGGTCGATACCGGCCCAATCGGAGATGACAAAACCCTGCAAGTTCAACCACGGAAAAGCCATAGTTATACAGTTCAAAGTTTAGGGACTTGTACAGGCAAATCATCCATAAGGATTTAGCGCTATAGATAGATACCCTGAAGTTGAGAGTGTTCTTAAGGAAATTGGTGATGAGATCATGGTTTGAATGCATCTTCACGCCATTCCAACTCGAGTAGGAAACCATTATTGTAGAGACACCTTTGATTATGGAGTAATAGTATCCCGGCATGTGAATGCTCAACAACCCGTGCCTATCAATCACAGTGTTGTTCTCATTGATGCCCCTCGTCGTGCCACCGTCCCCGACGAAATGCTTTGCACAAGCTGCAACCTTGTCTCTGTTTCAAGGCCAAGAAGTTCTTTAAAGTAGGTTTTGTGAAATGAAAAAAAAGAACAAAGAAAAAACACCATATCTTTAGTGGTTTGGAAACTCACCTTCCACCAACATAAGGAACACCCTTTGAAAAACCAGATGTGATTTCTCCTTGCAGCCCAACAATGATCTCTGTCATCTCTTTGACAATATCAGGGTCTTCACTGTAGCTTTCATAACACCTTCCCCATCTTGGATCTCTACAGACCTGAAATGAAATTGCTTTCAGTTTGTTCGAATCAGAAAAGTTGTGAGTGGAAAAATGAAGGGGAAATTGAAATCAGGAAAACATACTGCTATACATGGAGCAAAGACATAATCAATCCCAGTTGCTCTAACTTCTTTAGCAGTAGCAACTCCAATCCTCCTTATAAGTTCAGGATCCCTGTTAGTCAGTCACATGAGAAAACTAGTTAGCAAACAATAGTTTCATGTCAGTTTCGGTAGTACGCCAAAAGAAGAAGTTTAAATACTCCCATATATCGTCACCTGGTTGCGCCAAGACCAACATTGTGGGGGAAGATTGTGGCATTGTAGACATTGTTATGGCCGTGGACAGCATCAATTCCATATATCATTGGAATGCCAAGCCTGCTCGAGAGTGAACCCTGTTGGAATGAATTCACCATGTCAATCCACTCCTGTGCAGTAGCCTGTGGAGATGGGACACTACCTCCGCCGCTAAGCACACTGCCGAGTGAGTAATCTCTCATGATCTCCGGTGTGACGACCGTGCGATCCAACTGTGTCATCTGCCCAATCTTCTCTGCTAGAGTCATCCTGTCCATCAGGTCCTTGATCCGAATGTTAAGCGGCTGCCCCGGGTCTTTGTACTTGACATAGTCTCCATCAGCAGACGCCAAAGCTGCACAGCAACAAAGTAAGAGCACCAGCATTGGGACCACTGTCACCGTCATCATCTTCTTGGTGAAGGAAGAGACACAAGAACTGAATTCAGTTCTTTCTTAGGTTGGTTCTGCCCTTTATATAATCAGTTTTGCAGTCCTAGAATCTCTCTTTCTCCACCATTTTAGGTACCTTCAACAGCTTTTGGAAAACTGAATCCTCTCCCTTATCTCTATGATCTTTGGAGAAAGAATGGGAACTTCTCTCTTTTTTTTTTGGTTACTGCTTGCAGTTGGAATGAGAGAAAATCTGGGTTGATATGGTGATAAAGTCAATGGTGTAATTCTTTGATTTCTTTTGTTTCGCAATACAGAGTTATTAAATAGACGTAACACTGAAACATATGGCTGGTTGAATATAGAGTTTGTTTCTAGGTTTTGATTTTGATATTTTAAGTTATTTTTAAGTGAAATTTCAAAGTAATTGTTCAAATGGAGCCATAGTTTTCTTTCCAATTTATAATTAATTAATTTGTTTCTATTAACAGATACACCCCATTAACTTTTACCTTGAAAATGCTTGAAAAATCTAATCATCCCAATTAAAAGTGGATGAATTGGATCGAGTTATAACTTTGTGCTTTGGGTTGTGGATAAGTTGAGTTGAGTTGAAATAAATTGAAACTTTATTAGTTGATTTAACTTGAATCGAACCAATTAGAATTTGTCATCAATTTAAAAACATTTTTTACTCCACGTAATATTAAATATTTGTGTAAATGTTTTAATTCTATTGATTCAATAATTGCTTTTAGACTTTTACTCTTCAACTCTTTGAAAATCATTCCAATGTTGCTAGGTATAATTTTTCATGATATAAAAATTCACATTGAGTTACTAATCTCAATTCAACATAGAGAGAACAAGTTTGCAAATTTGCAACATAAACAAATGTGTTAGTCTTAATAAGTTCTATTAGCTTGACTCATTCCACAAACGCTCATCTCAATTTTAATTCAAAATTTTTGTTAAATCTTACCATCTAGGTAAAAAGGTCATTGATAACTATTTTGCTTTTAATTCTTTATTTTTTTAATATTATACTGGTTTGCTCACAATTTTTTAAGTATGTTCTCACCTTTCTTACCACTACATTGGATTTCTTAGCTAAATTTCAAAAACAAAAATAAAATTTTGAAAACTTATTTTTCTTTTATAATTTTTAAAATTTGGCCCTTTTTGAAAAGTATATGGAAAATAAAGAAATATGCAGTGTTTACAAACTTAGTTTTCAAAAAACATAAAACAAAATAATTATCAAATGAGCCCAAGTGTTTAGAGTATTCGTCAAGTCCTATTTCCTTAAATTTTTGTATTCATGGGTGATTTAACATGCTATTAGAGTAGGATCTTATGCTTAAATAGTAATAGGTACCGAAATTTATGATGTTTATTTTTAATATTAAATATTCACATCACTTCTACCCAATCTAAAAACTCATTAGATAATACTAGAATATGAAAGTTAAGAAACGAGATCATAGCTCTAGTTTTTTCCCCATTACTCACAATTTTGAAAGATTATAAAATATTTTCCATGATCACAAATATTGAGTGCTAATTTTACAGATATATAGATAAATTATTGATGTGGACAAATATTTATTAAAGAATCCATAAAAAGATTTAAATTGATTTTATACTATATAAATAAGTTTCTAATCTTTGTTACACATGTTTGAGCCCGAAATTGATTGAGTTCGGACACGATTCAGATCGGTATGCTCAGGACGAGCTATGGCCAATGGTCGACACCTTCCTTGAACAGTTCTTGAGACCTGCAACACAAAGTTAGCACTCCAACGAGTAAGTTAGTTCTAGTCCGAACTAACTTGTCGAGTTTACTTAGGATTGCGTACCTTGCATTTAAGGCAAGGGTTTCTATTTATAGAAACTGGGCCCGACAGGGATTCTGACACACCCTAAAATCACGGCGTGCTGTCGGGCACGGAAGGGACACTGTTACGGACTCTGTATCAGCTCAGCTCGGCACTATGGGTCCTACCCCGACTGCCGACCTGAGTATTTTGGAGCTGCTTTCTTCACTTCACCCGCGTGTTTAACCAACCCACCTTTTCGATCGTGACATGTGGCAGGTCAGGATTCGCCTCCAACAACATGCTCTTCATTTTAGTGATATTACTTCTCCATATTTTTTATAATTCATCAACAATTTCGTGATATATTAAAAATACTTCCAATGTAAGCTTATCTCAATTAAAACATTTATTTTTATCTGCAATGTTGGAGTTTCAAAATTTTATCTCCACATTTATGGTATAAAAAATATACTCAACCTTTTGATTTATAGAAATGTGTGTTTTTTTATGAGTGATTTTATAGAAGTATATGGACGCATGCTCACGAATATAGAGATAAAGAAAAAAAAAATTTCTATAATCTGAAATTTAGATGGACTGGACTTTGTAATATCATGCAATATTTATTATTTATTTTCCTGTATGGATGCAATGATAGCAATAAAAATGGTGGATTATTTTATACGCCACAAAATTGCTAAGCTCTCAATTCATTGGTTGGCACAATTATTATAATTATTATTATTCACTTTTTTTTTTCTTTAAGAAGTATTATTATTCACTATCACCTATACCAATCCTAACTTTTACGAAAATTCAGATTAAACAAATTTCAATGAATATTTGCCTTCAATTTTGTTTATATTGTTCATTTGGCAGGTTTCTATCTATGTATAAATTATTAATTTGGTTTTTATGTTTGAACATATCTACCGTTCAATTCCACGTCGATTTTAAAAGTTTCAATTTACTTTTTGTGATCTAGTTATATCTCATAAAAATTTCTGTCTTTACTATATTGAATTGGTTACCAATGGTGAAGGAGTTCAACCAAACCGTAATGGTAAAATTGAAACTTTTCAAAATAATAGAGATTAAATTGAAACTATGAACCTATATGGACTAAATTGAAATGTAAAACTATAGAAACCAATTTGAAATTAAGTCTAAGCTGTAGAGACTAAACTAAAGCGGACTTACGATCTATGTGTTACATTTAGAAGATCACCAAGACTTTGATGGCATGTCTGTGTGTTCAAATATGCTAATAAACAATAATATAATTTTTAATCAACTTTTCATTCAAATTTTAATAATAAAAAATTTTCTGGAAAGACTTAATTGACCCTTTTTAATGTCTCAAAAAGTAAAATTGAGAGTTTTAAAGATTAAAAATCAAATTCAAAATTATTTGAAAGATTAGAGACTATAATATATATTTTTGCGATTGTTCATGCACAGAAATATCCATCCAAGTAGTAAGATTTATCCCTTATGTGAGTCGAGTGACCTGCAAGATAGAGTTGAGCATTCTAATGTCCAAGTCGAAAAATGTATGAAGTAAATTCAAAATGGATTTGAACGTATCTAAGTCACAAATTACCCACTCCTCTTAAATGAGATTGAAAAGTTAGAAGGAAAAGAACAAAATCATTTTGAATTTATCCCTTATGTGAGATGCCCATAATTTGGAAAATTTCTCCGGCATTCACCCAATCCAAGATTGTTTCAAACCAGGCTGCATAATTTTGGAGTTATTATGATTGGTCACCAAAAAAGGATAGTGCATCTTATTAGTATATGTAGTAACTATCAAAATTTTCTTAACCATACTTCCATCATTTTAGGATCCTTCTTATTCACATGTGTATCGGTTCATTTATGTACCACCTATCTCTACTCGTACGTTACATTTGCATTTAAAATTTTAAAATTTTCAATTATAATATTGGTTTAGATACTGTTTGCTTCTTGCACTCGTGATTTTAGTTCATTTTGATCTTTGTACTCTAAAAACATGCATTTTGATCCCAATACTTTCTTTCAACTTTGATTCATTGTTTGTTTTTATACTTTCAACTTTTGTTCATTTATACTTTCGAAATATCCATTTCAATCATAATTTTAGCACGATATTTCACTTATTAAATTTCTTAAATGTAACCATAAATTTGTATAAAAGAATTTCTATTCTGTATAAAATTCATGTTAAATTTTTGTAAATAGAGACGAAAATAGATGTTTTGAAATAATAATTACTAAAATAAACAAAAGTTAAACTTAAAAATATATTAATTAAAATGAATTAAGTAAAAAAAAGTACCGAACAAAAATAGTATTTAACATAAAATTATCAAAGGAAAAACATGAAGATAAAACTACTAAAAATATAAATAAATAAATAATTGGGCCTAGAT
>NW_019104527.1:998692-1014094 GCF_001995035.1 Momordica charantia
TCGTGGATGGGCTCGGGAAGTGACCGCGTCCCTCATCGGAGAGCGGATGGGCGAAAGTTGAGATCATGACTGCTGGGAGCGGGTTTGGGCAATTGGCTCAGATTGCAAAAGGTGAGGCTGACTTCTAGATATGTCGTCCCCATAGACGGCGCCAAATGTTTGAGCCCGAAATTGATTGAGCTCGGACACGATTCAGATCGGTATGCTCAGGACGAGCTATGGCCAATGGTCGGCACCTTCCTTGAACAGTTCTTGAGACCTGCAACACAAAGTTAGCACTCCGACGAGCAAGTTAGTTCTAGTCCGAGCTAACTTGCCGAGTTTACTTAGGATCGCGTACCTTGCATTTAAGGCAAGGGTTTCTATTTATAGAAACTGGGCCCGACAGGGATTTTGACACACCCTAAAATCACGGCGTGCTGTCGGGCACGGAAGGGACACTGTTACGGACTCTGTATCAGCTCAGCTCGGCACTATGGGTCCTACCCCGACTGCCGACCTGAGTATTTTGGAGCTGCTTTCTTCACTTCACCCGCGTGTTTAACCAACCCACCTTTTCGATCGTGACATGTGGCAGGTCAGGATTCGCCTCCAACAACATGCTCTTCATTTTAGTGATATTACTTCTCCATATTTTTTATAATTCATCAACAATTTCGTGATATATTAAAAATACTTCCAATGTAAGCTTATCTCAATTAAAACATTTATTTTTATCTGCAATGTTGGAGTTTCAAAATTTTATCTCCACATTTATGGTATAAAAAATATACTCAACCTTTTGATTTATAGAAATGTGTGTTTTTTTATGAGTGATTTTATAGAAGTATATGGACGCATGCTCACGAATATAGAGATAAAGAAAAAAAAAATTTCTATAATCTGAAATTTAGATGGACTGGACTTTGTAATATCATGCAATATTTATTATTTATTTTCCTGTATGGATGCAATGATAGCAATAAAAATGGTGGATTATTTTATACGCCACAAAATTGCTAAGCTCTCAATTCATTGGTTGGCACAATTATTATAATTATTATTATTCACTTTTTTTTTTCTTTAAGAAGTATTATTATTCACTATCACCTATACCAATCCTAACTTTTACGAAAATTCAGATTAAACAAATTTCAATGAATATTTGCCTTCAATTTTGTTTATATTGTTCATTTGGCAGGTTTCTATCTATGTATAAATTATTAATTTGGTTTTTATGTTTGAACATATCTACCGTTCAATTCCACGTCGATTTTAAAAGTTTCAATTTACTTTTTGTGATCTAGTTATATCTCATAAAAATTTCTGTCTTTACTATATTGAATTGGTTACCAATGGTGAAGGAGTTCAACCAAACCGTAATGGTAAAATTGAAACTTTTCAAAATAATAGAGATTAAATTGAAACTATGAACCTATATGGACTAAATTGAAATGTAAAACTATAGAAACCAATTTGAAATTAAGTCTAAGCTGTAGAGACTAAACTAAAGCGGACTTACGATCTATGTGTTACATTTAGAAGATCACCAAGACTTTGATGGCATGTCTGTGTGTTCAAATATGCTAATAAACAATAATATAATTTTTAATCAACTTTTCATTCAAATTTTAATAATAAAAAATTTTCTGGAAAGACTTAATTGACCCTTTTTAATGTCTCAAAAAGTAAAATTGAGAGTTTTAAAGATTAAAAATCAAATTCAAAATTATTTGAAAGATTAGAGACTATAATATATATTTTTGCGATTGTTCATGCACAGAAATATCCATCCAAGTAGTAAGATTTATCCCTTATGTGAGTCGAGTGACCTGCAAGATAGAGTTGAGCATTCTAATGTCCAAGTCGAAAAATGTATGAAGTAAATTCAAAATGGATTTGAACGTATCTAAGTCACAAATTACCCACTCCTCTTAAATGAGATTGAAAAGTTAGAAGGAAAAGAACAAAATCATTTTGAATTTATCCCTTATGTGAGATGCCCATAATTTGGAAAATTTCTCCGGCATTCACCCAATCCAAGATTGTTTCAAACCAGGCTGCATAATTTTGGAGTTATTATGATTGGTCACCAAAAAAGGATAGTGCATCTTATTAGTATATGTAGTAACTATCAAAATTTTCTTAACCATACTTCCATCATTTTAGGATCCTTCTTATTCACATGTGTATCGGTTCATTTATGTACCACCTATCTCTACTCGTACGTTACATTTGCATTTAAAATTTTAAAATTTTCAATTATAATATTGGTTTAGATACTGTTTGCTTCTTGCACTCGTGATTTTAGTTCATTTTGATCTTTGTACTCTAAAAACATGCATTTTGATCCCAATACTTTCTTTCAACTTTGATTCATTGTTTGTTTTTATACTTTCAACTTTTGTTCATTTATACTTTCGAAATATCCATTTCAATCATAATTTTAGCACGATATTTCACTTATTAAATTTCTTAAATGTAACCATAAATTTGTATAAAAGAATTTCTATTCTGTATAAAATTCATGTTAAATTTTTGTAAATAGAGACGAAAATAGATGTTTTGAAATAATAATTACTAAAATAAACAAAAGTTAAACTTAAAAATATATTAATTAAAATGAATTAAGTAAAAAAAAGTACCGAACAAAAATAGTATTTAACATAAAATTATCAAAGGAAAAACATGAAGATAAAACTACTAAAAATATAAATAAATAAATAATTGGGCCTAGATCATTCGTTGAATTTTTGTGAAAAAAAAAAGTCAAATTGTGGAGAGAGATGCAGATGTCTGAAAAAGAGAATAAATAAAAAGGAAAATGGTGGCAATGGTAATTAGTTAGCAATAAATTAACCGAAGATTCATCCAACTTTCTAATCAAATTTAGACATATTTCTAATTTACTCAAGACTATATTGGATTAAAATTTATCAATAAAATACGATTAAGTAAAGATAAATTTTAATTTATTAATTCAAATAATTCTCGATTATATATACATAATTTTATTGTACATTTTTATTGCAACGATATTTTTATAGGTATATTACTTATATATATTTGGATAGGATGATTAAAATAATCAACAGCAACCATCGAAGTCTTATTTACAAAAATTAAAAAAAAAATCAATATCTACGATTTTCGTTATTTTTCTCCGAATATGGATCGATGTCAGGATTTAAAATTTTAATGTTGTCTTTTACCAAAATTAACAGACAAATGTGAGTACGAAGGCTGTGAAAGCTTCACAACTGCTCTCGCCTTCCCAATTTTGAAACCAAGCCTCCGAAAAAGCCTTTCTCCGTCTCTCTCCTTCGTTTTCCGCCCCCTCGTTTCCCTGGTCAGCTCTGATTCCGGCCGGCCAGATTCGACCCGTCGAATGGAGGCCATACGCAAGCAAGCCACCAAGCTCCGGGAACAGGTCGCCCGCCAGCAGCAGGTTTCCAATCCAGCCCTAACTCTTTCCGATCCGTTTATCTGTTTTCTTCCCCCTGCCATCTCCGACTTCCTTCTCGATCCTTCGTTTATTGTTTTTCATTTTTTGACTTCCTCTTGCATGTCTCAGCTTCTTGTTGTTTTGTCGGAATATTCTGCAATGTAACTGCTAGTAGTTGTAGCTTTGATTCGGATGCTAACTTGTTTGCGGATTGAAGAATTTTTACGAATTTATGGATCTGTCGACTTTTTTTTTGTTTCGATTCCAGGTAGCGAAATCTTCGGTTATCTTTTAATTTGTGGATAGATGTGAGTATGTGGAGTATTATTCCTCATGATCAACCGATTTCTGCTAGCAACCGCTAGTTTTGTGTAACAGTTCGTACGACGGATTGATTTGAAAGATAACTGTTACTTTATGCTCTTTAAAAGAAAGTTAAAATGGACAAAAAGTTGAAGGAATGTGTTTCTGATCTGTTTCCTGGCCTCATATCTCTATTCATTCATTGCTTCCGAGGCTATTTTCCTCTTCTTTTTCTGTATCCTTGATATTGTAGGAAGAGGTCACCATATTGTGTGACCATACTTTGTTTTGTAGGCTGTCCTCAAGCAGTTTGGTGCTGGAGGATATGGAGGTTCAGATAACATTATAACTGATGAGGCAGAACTTCACCAGCATCAAAAACTTGAAAAGTTGTATATATCAACTCGTGCTGGAAAGGTTGCTACTCATCCTATGGCTTAGTTCCTTTAATTTTTCCAAAGAATTGTCTCTTTATTTATGCAAAGTTCATTTTCATTTTAGCATTTTCAAAGGGATATTGTACGAGGAGTAGAAGGCTATATTGTTACTGGTTCAAAACAAGTTGAAATAGGTAAGCTTATTTTATCTTTGAGAACTCTCGAAGTTATGCAATTCAACTGAGATTTAGAACTTAATTGTCATCGTTCTATTTGTGCTCATCTTATTCAATAGGAACAAAGTTGTCGGAGGATAGTAGGAAATATGGTGCTGAAAATACATGTACTAGTGGCAACACATTATCAAAAGCAGCATTAAGTTATGGACGAGCCCGAGCTCAAATGGAGAAAGAGCGTGGAAACATGTTGAAAGCTCTTGGCACTCAGGTTAGATTAGGATTCTTGTGCAAGATGAGATTACATGGATGGAAAGCTTTAATGGTGTTACTTAAGCATCTGCTTTATCATTTGAGTGATGGTTAGCTTAATTCTCTTGGATTCAATTTTCCCATTTCTCATCATTTTTTTTAAAATCCATTATTCAGTATTTTTTGAATAGTACATGGGCCCTGAATTCATATGCATAATCATTCAGTTTAGGAATTTGTATATCTTGGTTTGGACTCTTTGTCAGGGAATTTAGGCGATTAAGGACTCTGCCCATCTTGAGTTGAAATAATGAACATGATGATTCTGAACCCAAATATAAGGAACTCTCCCATCCTGAGTTATAACCCTAGGAGTAGGGACACTTAATTCATTTCAGCATACCAACAAGGACAGTGATTTATGTGTTCTTGCATATTCCAATTAACAGGTTGCAGAGCCATTGAGAGCTATGGTTATGGGTGCCCCTTTGGAGGATGCTCGACATCTTGCTCAACGTTATGACAGAATGCGACAAGAAGCTGAAGCTCAGGTTATACATCAATACTTTAATATCTTCCATTTCACAAATTAATTTAAACGATATAATGTGCTTGTTCCTCTCAATGGAGTGAAATAGGAATAGGTCTGGGCAAATCAAAGGGAAAAAGGTCAACCGGAATGAGATAGGTGAAAAATGGATCAGTAATTTTAATATGGTGTTTACTAAATATTAGTTTGGAAACGAAATGAAAATGAGAATGATTACTAGTGATGTTGTCTACATTGACCAGTACGAAACTCAAATATATATTGGTATGGGATCCACAATAAAGTTACAGAGAAAGGACAATCTTACGGTTAAACCTGGTTGATCTACATTAATAAGAAAATGAGAACAACAATTTTCTATCTTTTTATGGAGTCCTGAGGGCTGGGATTCACTAGTTGGAAATGATTCTTGACTTAAAGTGAATTACCACAAAGGGAAGGGGGAAAATGCTCTTTTCTCCTTGTTCCTCTTCCTATTCTTTGATATGTAAATATGCTCTTATTCATCTATTCCAATTTCTGTTTTTCCATTTTTTTTTAATTTTCTCAGGATGTGATGTATTTTGATAAGATTCCAATTTAAAATTAGAGTGTAATCTATGATCTTATGGAAATCGGTGTTTTTATATTCTAGATATTTTCCTACACAAAAAATATTCAAGATTTAATTAAGTAGCACCTTATGTTCTACCTAGACAGGCTATTGAAGTTTTCAAGCGCCAGGCAAGAGTTAGGGAAACACCAGGAAATGCTGAGATTACTATAAAATTGGAAGCTGCCGAAGTAAAATTGCATGATCTAAAGTCCAATATGGCAACCATGGGAAAGGAAGCTGCAGCAGCCATGGCTGCTGTTGAAGCTCAACAACAGAGGTTAACTCTCCAGCGACTCATTGCCATGGTATGTAGAATTTTGTCCAGATTATGGTGGTTCTTTGGTTTTATTTGGATATATTTTGGGACTCGAATGTTGAAATTTATGATGTCATTTTATCCTGGATTATGAAGGTTGAGGCCGAACGTGCTTATCATCAAAGAGTCCTTCAGATACTTGATCAGCTTGAAGGCGAGGTAGCAACCATGTGCCAGTTTTCTTCTTTTATGCCTTACCCGAATGCGTCAATTTAATTTGAATTGCATCTGCAGCTTTTCACTTGATGTTTACGAATTAAGCATATGATATTCTTTTGTTGTTAGATGATAATGGAGCGGCAGAGAATTGAAGCTCCTCCACCTCCCCCTCCTGGTCCAAGTGTTGAGAATACCATGCCACCTCCTCCATCATACGAAGACGTCAACGGTGTATATGCTTCTCATGCACATAATGGCTCAACAGATTCCTTGGGTTACTTTTTGGGGGAGGTTAATTGCCAATTCTACATGTTTCTTTTTCCTGGAAATTCCCACATCATGTGAATTTGAATCTACTGACGACATGATTTGTCTTTGTTTTCTCCTTCTCTGTTGTAGGTAATGCATCCCTATGAAGCCGAGTCAGATGTCGAGCTCAATTTATGCATTGGTGACTATGTCGTCGTTAGAAAGGTTACATGCTTATTTAAACTGAATCCATTTACACTTGAATCTTTAACAACATTCAAATAATATGGTTGGATACTGGATGCTGAGGCTTTCAAGTCCTCTGTTTGGATTCAGAACAAGCGATTTGGTTTATTGATCATATGGTTATTTCAACAGGTTTCAAACAACGGTTGGGCCGAGGGCGAGTGCAAAGGTAAAGCAGGTTGGTTCCCATTTGGATATATAGAAAGAAGAGAACGCGTGCTTGCAAGTAAGGTTGCTGAGGTGTTTTGATTAATCCTTTTGGTTCAATTTAATAGGCTGGGGATATTGTATGTGTATTTTTTTTCTTTTTTCTTTTCTCATTTGATTAGATGTACCACCCGGATGACGATTCATGGTGTGTTCTTGCTGATAGAATGATCATTCTACCAAGTTTTGAGATTTTGTAATATAGATACCCAACATTTCTGCTGTTGATCTTTGTGGGCTGGTTTCTGAACTTCTTTTCTTTATTTTTCCCCATTTCTGGACAGGCTCTCTTTTTACGCGATTGTATTTTATTTTTGTTTCTCCAGGCTCTCTTTTTACTACAGATCAGATTTTCAAATTTAGCCTTTATTTTGTAGATTTAAATATTTAATGATTTGTGAAAGAGAAATTGAGTTTTTGTTAGTTCATGCAGAGAAGGCCAACGTCTTCGTTAATCGCTTTTCGTGAGGATCCATATTTTGTTACATTATAGTTTCGTTTCTGGTTTCTTTTATTTTTATTTTTTTGTCAGACATTTTGGATATGTTTGGTGAAGTTCCTATTTCTTGTTCTCTATTTTAAAAAACTGTAAACAAAATTATATCTAGTAATTGTTTCTTGGTTTGTTTATTGAAAAAAGTAAATAGAAATATGTGGTAATTGTTTCTGGTCTCTTGTTCTCCAAAATTTTAAATTAAAAAAGAGTTTTTTTATATAAAAAATGAATTTCAAATTATATATTAATCTATTTATCTTATATTAAATTTTTAATATCTATGATGTATTTTTCAAGTCAAGAATGTTAAAATCATGTGAAAACCTTTCTGAAAATGAGAAAGAAATTGAAACTAAGAATAAACCAGAACGAAACTGAAACTAAGAATAAACAAGAACGAGAACGTGACCGTGCGAAAATAAAGATTTGTGATGCATGTTTCATGCATATGAAAATATGATGTTATTTATTTATTTTTTTTAGAAAACATGTTTTTCTTCTTAGTATTATGTCTATTTAAATTAAGAATGAAGTGATGAGATGATCTTGATAGATAGATCAAAAAGGAATGAACAGGTATGGAATTGAAGTAAGTTTGACAATCTTTTTATTGAAAAATTAGATTTTTAGTTCCTGAATTAATCTTTTTATTGACAATATTGTCTAATTAATTTCTTAAATCTGTCAACCCAACTGATAAACAAGTATGGTAAAAGGCAAAAAAGTAGCTTTTTTAAGTGGCATGTAAAAGTTGTAATTACGCAGCACTAAATTAGATGATCCATAAAATCAAATTAAAAACAAATTCTCTTACAGTAAATAAACAATCACCATTACATTAAGACAGTAATTAAACAGAGAACATTACATTATTAGTGAGTGCATCTCATTCGTTCACTGTAACTATATGCTATAAAGAGATATTTAATTCCAATTCCAAGACTCAATCCCTTATTTGAAGATAGAAAAATAAGGAGAAGAAACAGCTTATTTCCACGTCTACCATTACACTACATCCATTAGAAGGCTACAGGATCTCACTTGTTTCCTGGTCTCTCTAAACAAACAGTAACTTACAGCCATTGTAATGTTTAAACAAAGGTACGAGGAAGATTAACGGCGCTTAGACGCTTAATCATATCGTGAAGTTTACGTGTCCTGATGAAACTCATATCCTGCATCCAAAGAAACCGAGCTTCAGAACATAACCGACCAGATATGTTCTTGTAACCAGGGTGACCCTACTTTTAAGGTGCTTACCGGAGTTTGAAGCTCATATGGGTTGGTTAGCTGGTAACCGTTTCGCAGAGATATAAGCGAGAATGATGCATAATAGGCTGAAAAGTATGACAATCTGGATCGAAACAACAGAAACATCAATAGATTTTCTTACGTTACAGCGATATCATGTCAACGTGATTTAAGTGATAGAAACTCACCAGAGTTGGGTTGTACATTGGCTCACTTCTTGCTATATACAGTTTCCTGGTGAACAATAACACAGATGATAGATTTTCAGAGAGAGCATACAATGAATTTTGAAGTCGCAAGATAGGAAAGAGAGAGACGGAGGGCGGCAAATACGAACCTCTTGTTCAAGAGTCCTGACTGCTTGCATGTTTTCTGAATCGCTTCGATCCTGCTCAGGGTTTTAGATGCATTAGGATCACTGCTGTTGACCTGTAGCACCCAAAGAAGTTAGTTTTACAAAGGAACTTCAGATGATGCTGTGATAAGCTCGAGGAAGATTCTACCTTAGCCTTCAGCATAACAGAAAAATCAAAGAAAGCTCCATACACATCAGCAATCGTTTTTGTTCGATCGATGACCTTAGCGGTAAGACCTGAAGCAAAAAAGTCGACACGAAAACTCAAACTAGGCCGGGGAAACTCAGGCTTGTCTCTGCTCATTGCAGCTACTCAAGAAAGATTTAGGATGTTTCTTTTTACAGAATATTATAGATGGGAACCTTACCCCGCCGCATTTTGACTACCCCCCTGAAGACTTCGACATTGTTGTAGCACAATGCGAGAGTTCCAATCGCCATAATCTAGCAAAAGCACATTCCAAACTAGATAATTGCCTCTATAACAATGCCGAAATACCGTTATTGGCATAATAGGGATGTACAACAGCTTTCAATTCTATCAAAATCAATACATCATATATGTCTCCAAGAATATTTTGACTTAGATTTTGTACTTAATTGTGCCATAAAGGACCATTAGTTCAATGTCAAGAATGCATCGTGTTTCTTATTAAAAAAAAATTAGTTCAATGTCAAGTAGGAAATATGCACATATTAATGACCTTAAATGATTAAAAAATGCTAGAAGCCTCCTCTGGTAAATAAAATTTTTAATAGAATAAAAAACATTACTTTCGTACAAGCATGCTTAGTTATATTGATTCTAGTTTCAGAAGTTATTAGAAGAACAAGGTAAACGGAGGAATATACTAAAACCAAAGTTAAACAGAAACAGGGGCATCTACTTTCTTTTATTAAACCTTTGTATAACGTAATTGGCCGGAATTAGAAGATCGAAACACGTCAACAGATTCGTATAAATCTGCAAGCTTGATGAGCAGAAATGCATACATGCAAAGGGGAAATTCTACCTTACAATTTATCCTACATGAAAAGCCGAGCAACTTTGTACCTGAGGTATTGCGCAAAATCGAAATATCGAAAGATCTCTTAAGTTAGACATATATGTCAAACAATCCTCTGCATGAGTCAAAGCATTGGTGACCAAATCATTGAGGCATTGCACGGCCTTGTCTGAATTCTTCTCATATTTAAGATCCTATAATGCAAAAAATGGTGAAATAAGCCAATCAGACCAAGAAGCAACAGAGGAATTAGAAACCAAATGGCAAAAGGCATATAGATTTATGCACCTCTAGTTTATCAGCATATTTGCTCCATATCTCACGAGGCCAAAACATCCGACACTTCGGTATCTCGTTGATGTCCTCCAAGTAATCTCGAATAATGTTTGTTTTCTGTGTTGTAATAGTTTGAGAAAGAATGTGTTAGAGTCAAACTTCAACACAAGTCAGTAAATCACTGGACACATTGGCCACTTCAATTATAATAGCTGACCTGAAGAAACAATCCCATAGAATTTGAAAGAGAATCAGATGCCAAATCCTCTAATTTCGAAGCATGGAACAGCTTAGACAAACCTAGTCCAACAAGTCCGGCTACGTAGTGGCAATATTCATCATAATCATCAACTGTCTCTACCTGCAAGAAGAGGAGAAGTGTTTCAACATTCTCTTCCTACATTATTAAACCATGTTCCTTAGCATCCATTATTAATCTATTGCTCTATTAGGAAGGCAAAAAAACAGTTCTCTTTTTGGGTAAGATGAACACTTTGAATCCAGTAACAGGTATTAGTTTAAGAGCGCATTAATTCTAACTGGCTCTAGACAGGCCCAACTGATAGGGCTAATACTGCGAAAAAACGGGATGAATCATAAATGCAATGCAAAAAAAAGTCAACATAAAAAACTATCCTGTCAAAACTTGAAAGTACAGAATTTGTGAGACATGGATGACAAACTCATTTTGTACCTCTTTACAAATGAATTTAGCCATTCCTGCACCCATCCGTTTCGTAATATCCTCAATGGCCTCCTGATACCTGCAGAAGCAGTTGAGCATAATGAGTTAAACACTGGAGACGGTTTTAGTCAGAAACATAGACATTCTATACAAATAAATTTTATGATGTTCATTTTGAAAAATTGGAGAGCTTATATTTATTCCCAAATGAAAAGGTTACTAAAGAGTTTTTCTTGTAGTTTATTAAAAAGCACAGAATCCAATGAATGAATTCCATCACAACACATAGAAGCCAACAGATTTTTAAAAATCCCAAATCCAGTAGACGTGAAAATAAAAACCAATACAGCCAATAATTATGGTCTTTGTCAGAAAGCATCAGATAGGAATCAGTAGGGTCCAGTAACCAACCCTTTTCCAAGTTCTAGAAATGCAGTCGAAACATGATGAAACTGGTCCATAAGAACTTTGTAATCCTTTGTGCCACCTAAACATACAAAAAAGAACATAACTCAGCACAAGATGAGAAGACATCCCAAATAAAATAACATTTAAAACATATGTACCCAGATGCAATGAAATTCAATTAACTAATTTGTTTTCATTTCAAGAAGAGAAGACAATATTACGAGTAAGATACTTACATGAAAAATGCCAATCACGGTTATATATGTGACAGTGAAAAGCTTTCAGAATGGGCAATTTGATATCTGTTTGTATGCTTGTATCATCCTCTGTAAAGAAAATATTAACGTTCAATCAGTTAGAAAACAAAAAAGCACGCTGCTATCAGTAGGAAGGGGGGAAATCTTTCAGAAAACCCAAGGAACTGCCAACCGAACAATTTCGGTGATAATAAGACCATTAGGCTAATTGACATCAAAATAAAAAAGGACCAACATGAGTTTCTAAGGGAGCAAAAACCATTATATTTCTCGAACTTAAGGCCAACCACACATGCAATAGGAGCTTACATATATAACAAAGTAAAGGGTTCATAAAATACCAACAGTGTCGAGGGCTCGCAGAACCAGATAAAATATGCATACCTGCAAATAAATGAAAAACGTGAGATTGCTGGGAAGTATTATAATATGGTTATATTTGGATAAACGAATACATACACTTTAATAAGAGTTACTATACAAACAAACACTGAAATTGAGCAGTAATAACTATTACTTGTACTACTTAAATCCATGCTTTACAGACAAACTCAGTATAGCTTTGAAGAAAAGGAATGCTGCCAGGAAACGAAACTAGAAAGCTTTCACAATGATAAAAGATTTGCAAATATGAGTGGGATAAAATTGTTCAAGCTCTGTGTTACAAATATTCTTATGGTTTGCAAATTTATAAAAAAATATAAAAATAAATAAACAAAGCACCACGACTCTATTAAATGTTACCATGAGATTCAACATAATTGACCTTTATAGCTTATTCTACGAGTACACATAAACTAATTTCGTTAGAAATAATTGATGGTTTGCATTCTCCAGACCACAGAAGTGTTCCAAAGCACTCATAGAACATAAGGTATGATTAGCAACTATCCTAAATTCATTTTTTTCTTCGTAACAGAATTTCGATGGTGATTATTTGAGCTATAAATTGTAAATAAGGTAAACAGCATCAGATTTGTTCAGATATTCACAGTACGCATATCAATAATTTTCTTTCTAACAGCCTTGCAAACAGACGACGAATCATCGAAACTGTCAAAAAAAGAAAAATCATCAGAGCTGATAAATGGATTCAACATCAACATCAACAACCCAGAATAGGAAACAGAATCATCTAACTAAAGAAACATCAAAACATCAGTATTATGAATTAAAAAGATGATGAACACTTGATCTCCAACTTACAGCATTCCGAAGCTCGGGCTTAAGCTGCTGAATAACGAGACCAAAACTTCGAGAGACCTTATGCAGCATGGTGTAGCAGAATCCCCAATGAGGCTCCGGTGGGATCTGCTTCTCCGCATGCCTCGCGGCCATTTTCAGTTTCACAAGCGGGTAAAAGTCATCTGGGTGTCTCAAAATCGCCCCCAAACTGCCCATTTCTCGCTATCAACCCGATTTCAAACCTACAGAGCTTCTTCAGATCTCTCACCGGGTCAAATCGCAGAGCAAATGCGCGATTCCTGAAATGGGTCCCCGATTCTGCAATTGACGACGACAATGAGCAGGCGAGAAAAGAAGAACCCGAATGATTCAAGCCCAAATGTCGCCGGTGGAAGGGGTCAATTACTGCAGTTGAATGAAGGGTTGTTTTCAGAAACTTGACTCTCTCTCTATGTAAAAGAAGAGAAGCAAGTTTTGAGAGAGGGAGTGGCAGCCGGCAGAGGAGTTTAAAAAGAAAACAATGGCTCTCTTTTTTGCCTTCTTCGCTGTGGAAATTGTTGGTTGAGATTCTGTAATCCGAGATTGCGCAGAAAAACGTGAAAGACGTGGGCTTTTATTTGCAGAAATTGGTGGGGAACCTGACAACAAAGATGAATGGCGTTTGGATGACAAATTTTTTTGAGGCCCCAAATTTCCAAATGAAAATTCGAATGGAAAAATCTGTCTCTGTTCAATCTCCTTCTCTTCGTTAATCCTTTTTTTTTCTTCTTTTCCCTCAAGAATTATAAGAAGCATTCGACTTATTGGCCTATATATATTTCTTTCTTCGATCATGGCGAAATTCAAATGCTATCACTGAAAACAAATAAAATTGGGTGGAAGCGAGTGGCGTGTTAGACCGGGGGATGAATCCGCCAAATTTCTCTCTATTTAAAAATTAATTAATTTTTTTAATACAAAAAATTCGGAAATATCAGAAATTGAACTTTCAAGCTCAGATGAAGTAATACAGCAGTACAAGCCAATTACGATTTGAGCTATGGTTCTGTTTAGCAAATTAATAAATTATGTTATCTTTCTATTCAATTTTATTTTACTTCAAAATGTATTTTATTTACTAAGTTATATTTGAATAAGCTATATTCAATTAAATTTACTAGAATTTAATATGGACTCTAATATAATTGATTAGTTTTTCTTTTCTTGAAGATAATATAATTGGTTAGTTTGAATTTTTTTTCAACCCAATTAAATAAGATATATATCTTGGATAAAAAAAAGTTTAGGAATTTAAATTCATCCCTCATATGGTGTTCAACTATATACAAATATATAAATATATATTTGTTAATTAAATTTCAAAATAATGGAAATTAATTTACTATAAAATAAAGGAAATTATCAATAATACATCCTACACGGACATACACCTGAATTTAGAGGAAAAAACACAATAGACCACTTCTAAAGTTTGACTTTTTTTTAGATCACATCAAAGTATTCAATTTATTAGACAAACATATAAACAAAAAGATTAGTAATAATCTATCTCAAGAAAATGTTAATATGTGCATCTACTCCTATTTTTAAGTTACTAAGTTCAAATCTTTATATCCTGCATTTATCGTACTAAAATAAAAATAAATAAATAAATCAAAAATTAGTCTATTCTTAAGAGAATGAAACCTTGAGTCATAATAGAATAAACTGGTTATGAATATTTATGTACTATTATTATCGTGTAATATATATATATATATATATTTTAATACAACATGTGGAGGTAGGATTCGAGTTCATGACCATATAATCAAAATAAATGTATTAACTGATTGAGTTAAATTTAAGTTGGTATTATAGATTTAATGTAACATATCAACTAGCTTCATAAATGACGTGTATTTTTCTTTGGCTTATAAAACCACCTACTAAACATCTACCATTAATATCTTATTTATTGAACGACTAAAAAATGAAGTTTTTTTTTAATAGTTCAACCAATAAAGTTAATAAAGAAACAATGTCATAAATACAATCAGTTATAATTGAATTATAGTCTTAAATTCGTGAAAATTATTTCTCTAAAAAAAACATTAGAAATGAAAAAGACAGGTGGTTATTTCACTCATAAAATTAATACACGTTACAATTGAAAAAAAATAAATAAAAGAAACATCACTATTAAAAATAACAATATTATTGTGTTACTTATTCAAACACTTAGTGAGTTATTAAAATTTTATTACACAAAATAAAATTTTTACTGCATATTATATATATCATATATGAAATATTAATGAGTGAAATACTAAGAAATGGGGCAGGTCGGGAGAATTAATTGATATTTTTACAAAATTTGTAAAACATTTTATAAATGATTGGATTTAGTTCTTTTTTTCTTCCTACAAACAGAAACACTTTCTTTTTAAACAAAACAGGGGTGGAATTTTGGTCAACTCATTTGATAATAAAATTTATTTTTTACTTAATGCTTTTGAAAGATAAACTAACACTACAATTTTTGGAATGTTCTAAAAATATATTTTTAAACTATAGCTATATTCTTAAATTATCAGAGGCTTTAAAAGAAAATTAAACTTTGCGGTATCAAATATTAGAATGATATAA